>PVJD01005685.1:0-111371 GCA_004026545.1 Mormoops blainvillei | reverse complement strand
CAGTTTGAGAACCCCACTCATGCATTTAGAAGCTTTCAAACAGGTGTGATTCAAGTATTATTTACAGTAAGGAAAGACCAAAAGGTAGAGGGGAAGAGATGGTCAAGTTTGTTGTTTGTCTTCAGTTCTCTTTTGAATAAGATTTTGCCTCAGTTTCTACTTAACATAGAATCCTACCCTTCCACATGTTTGCAAACCCTGTTATAGGATAAAGAATGTGTGTTGTTGCTTCCTAAACAAACCGTCATTGCTACCTTCATCACTTGTGGTCACCCTGCCAGCTATGGAGAGGGACAAGCAGGATCCCAGCCTAACTTCGTGTGCTATGGGGAGCAGACCACTTTCAGGCTTGTCTTCCTCTCCCCTAGTAAATATATTTAGCACCCTTGTGCTGTCCTCAGTACTAGGAAATTAAGTTGGATTTGTCACTCACGTTAGCATAATGAATACTATAAGATTTCATGTTTGTAGGTAATAAGCGGTTTCTTTATTTAGCTCAATTATCCTTATTTGTAAGTTACCCCTATAGCTTGCTAAATATCACTGGATATTTAAGGGTTGGTTGGTATACGCACCTGTGGTGACTATTGAGAATTTCACCTGCCTTGTAGTCTCTGCATCTGCATGGAGGGAGGTTAAAACTCTTGGCTGTGCCCAGGAACCAACACTTAATTTTTCATACCAGGACCAAAGAGCCTATTAATGTTGGAATTAATATGCTTTTATTACATGTGCTTTCATTTGGAAAAAGCACCAGCAAGAATTGTAAAAAACATTTTGACTTAAGCAAATTATCAAGTAATATTTGTTGTATAAAGCTGACCAAAGTTTCTACCTCATGTGCTGAGCAATTTAGAGGAGCTCACTGAACTGGCATCAGTTGGGTATGTAGGCACCAAAATTAACACGGGTCTTCTTTCATTAAAGTGTCTCATTTATGTCCTGTTTCCACCTGGGGGAGCCACAAGCGCTCTTATTTATACCAAATCATTATCTGTTTTGGGGGTTTTTTTTTTGATAAAAAACAATCACATAGCATTTATTGTCATTTGGTAATAACAAAAGGGGAATGAAAACTATGAATAAATGATCAAGGACTATACCCGCAACAAAGAACACCTAAAAAACACAAACTGTATTGCTTCAACAATTTCTCACTTCATTAGTCATTTCTAGTTGGAGACACTTTAGAGGAGAGTAATATTATCTCCTTTCAGTATGATCTGACCTGGTTGTTTTCTTGAATTTGTTTTAGAACGAATCTCATCTGCATCATCTAATACAAGGTTCATGTATTCATCAAAACCAGTGATACAGCCCTCTATCCACATATTCATTGCTCATAAAAACACACCTGAATCCACCATCTATTTTGCAGGTATCTGAAGATAAGGTTGATGAGTTGCACCATCACCTTCTGCACTTTTTGGCCCTGGCCACGGTAGACCATGGCGGAAACTGACAAAGGCCACACTAACCCACACGCTATCTCAAAAAGCTACGTCTGGAATCTCTATTATTTGTTTCTAGCGCCCAGAAATGCTCTGCTCTTTGGGTGGGTAGGAGTATATTAACTTCTACTGGGAGAAATTTGACTAGCGCTTGGGCCATTTAAAAGTGTTGTAAATACTTGGGGCTCAAATTTAGCTCTTATTTTAAAAGGACTTAAAATGAGAGCCCTTCAGCCTCATTGATGTTTAAGGATAGTTTTGCAAACAGCCCACCATTCCAGCCGACATTTCTGGAGCTTTTATTGCTTTGGGAAGATAGAAAAATGAATGAAATAGTCTTGTATGTATGTGGCTTTCTTTTAAATTAAATGTTGATACTTTCTCAGCCTTTATTTTTGAACAATTATTGCACGTTTGGGGTAATTTCAATGGTAACACATTTACTCAATAAGAATAATACATATACTGTTGAAAGACAGAGACACAAATTTGTATACAAAGATAATTTCATGTTCTCTGCTACTTAGCACATTTCAGAAATCACAATAACTTTGTTAGTAAATAATTCTTTAAAATAATTACTCCTTAGTTTATTTACACAATAGCCTAAAATAAGCCAGTATGTTTTTATAGAGCAGCTAGCTTATTAAACTCTCTGTGGATTTTAATTTTCTTAAGGTTATGCTTGCTTTGGTTGTTGAATTTAATTTAAGGTTGAAGTTAATGTCCTATGGAAGTAAATGCAGTGACATCAGATTCCAAAATTATAAGGTAATGAAATGGCCCATCAGAAACAGCAACTTACACCATATTTAAAAGTAAACCAGGTTCACAGAGAGAAGAATATTCCGATCATGAGGAAATCCAGGATCAAATCCTTAACCAAATTGCTCTGGTTAAATACAATAGTTAGTAGACAAATTCATTTTTAATTACTAAATGCTTTAAAAGTGAAAAAACAATTTTAAAAATATGATACCCATATACCTACCACCTCAGTTTAACGGATGTTAACATTTTGCCATGTTTGCATCAGAGTTCTGCCACTGTTTCTAAGAAACGAGTTGTTCTGGATACACCTATCTGGATGCCTTCTCTCTTCCTACTTCCTCAGAGGTCTCCGTAACCTGAAGTTGTCGTATTTCATTCCTCTGCATGTTTTTGCACGTTTTATACTTTGTATGAATCCACGAGATGATTTGAAGCAGGCTAACCCCGAACTCGAGATCTCAGCAGAAAATAGAAAGAAAGTCTGCCTCATCCCCGAGCTCCCTTCCTTACCCTAAGTGCTTCACTGTGTGCCGAGCGCTGTGCTAGGCCCCGGAATCAGTCAGGTGTGGACGCTGCACTGGTGGAGCTTAGGCTGGGAGAATAGACCAGCAGACAGACAGTGACAGTACTCCAGGGAGCCCGGCCTCAGCTGGATCCTTCTGGAAAGAACTGACCCAGAGCCCATCCTGAGAGGCCCTAGACCAGAAGGAATAGGTGTGGGCCTATCCTCCCTTCCTCTTCCCCGCTCTCGCAGGGGCGTCTCCTGATAGTTGTTTGTAGGACATTACTTTGGCAGTGGAGGGGAGATGGCAGTGTTTGAGGTTCTAGTTCATCTCTGAATAGCCCTTTGATATGTATTTTGCTTATGTGTATATATATTTTTATATCCTCATACAAAGGAAACACTAAATCATGAGCATCACAGATAGGTTCTTTGATTTGACTCAGATGGAGGAAGGAAGCTGCAGAAAAGGGAGGAAGAGATGTTAATTGTCATGGCAACCAGTAGGTTTTTATAGTGGAACCCTGCCTTTGTAACCCGGGCCAGTCACCTTTCTTCCTTAACTACAGAAAACAGACTGATGCAAACTCAAGAAATTATAGTACCATTTCTCGGTGGGGTTTTATTTGCTTTTTGGAAATAATATTTTAGTTCCTTCATAGAATTTCAGAGCTGAAATGCACTCGTTAAGTGCCTTAGGACTTAACAAATCAGATGCTATGGCTTTCCCAATCACTCTAAGCCACGGGCCAGGATTTTTACAAGGGATCAGAATGGGGATGAGTTGGAGTTCGGCAGGCATTAGGCACTCTGTGCACTCTGTGGCAGGCTCCTCCCTGGGGAAAAGCATCCCACCTCCCACATCTGAGTGCTTTTGCTGCTGGACCTTGTACAGTCCTGTTGTGCTTGCTTCTGCCCCATCCGTTGTGCTCTAGACCCAGCAGATGCTGAGATGCTGAAAATATCTTGCTCCTTCCCATCACTTTGGAGGCAAGTTCTAAGTCCACCCTTTGCTGTCCGAGAACTCCTGGAGAATTGAACCCGTGAGGTTTTCTTTTGGTAGCTCTGGTGAGGTTTCATCAACCAGGTATACACAAGGCCAGTGTAAGAAAGGAACCCTTGTATGAACAGGTGGAGCTTAACTTGGGAAAATGAGGACCTCCTTGAGCGCCCCAGCAGAGATTTTTCTTGATTAGCACTCTGAGAGAAAGTAGGAAGTGTGCTGTCCTTTATTCTCTGACTTCTGGGTCTGAGGGGTCCCCTTCGCCCAGGACCACACATTGAGATCAGGAGCTCTGGGATCACTGGCGCCGCTTCCTTGGCAGTAGTGTTGAAATTGGTGGTCACCATAGCATGTGGCCTGGAAACAGAGTCACACAGGCACCTTTCAAGGCACTGGATTTAAGAATGAGCTCCCTTGGCTTGGCTTCTTGACACCCTGGACCACCCAGCTGTCTCCTCTTCTCCCCCTGGGCCCAGGTCAGGAACGTAGTGCGTAGATGTCAGGCCAGAGTCCATTTGTCAGCAGCGAAGTGCGGATCATGCTATAACCATTCTGCGTTCACCCTGATTCAGCAGGTATTCACTGAGCACCTGTTATGTGCCAGGCATCCCAGGAACCAAAACCAAAATCTCCACAAGCTTATATCCTGGTTAAGGCAAGGTAGACACACCAGACAAGTAGGTAAAATGTACAGTTTAAATGTATGATTTAAAAGCTAAATGATAAGTGCAATGTTGAAAAACCAGTCAAGGAAAGCAGTCTGGGGAGGGCTGAGGTGTGGGGATAGAGGAAGCAGATTTAAACTAGGGCACTCAAGGAAAGCTGAAAGATGTCACTGAGGGAGGACCTGAGGAAGTACGCTGGGCAGCCGTCGATGGGGGAAGAGCATCCCAGGGAGAGAAGAGGCAAGTAGACCCCTGTGACTGCGGTGTGCCTGTTCTGTTTGAGGAGGATCCAAGAGGCTATGGGAAAAGAGCAGAGTGAGTACGGACACAAGGTCTAAGAGGTAGTGGGGAGGCCAGTTCATGGTCCAGTACATGCTATAGGGGTCACCTTGGCTGCTGGACCAGAGGAGGGCATGAGGTGGCAGGGAAACCTGTGAGGAGGGGAGAGTGGCTTGGACTAGGATGCTAGCAGCGGAGATAATAGGCAGTCAGATCTTGTAAGAAAAGGCCATTTCAAGCCCTCCTTTGGTGTGCTAAGAGCTCTGAGGGGGCCGTATAGTGCCAGACTTTGGGGACAATGGCCTGGACAAGCCATGTGAGGTCTTAGGCAATTTGCTCAGCCCATTTGACCTATAGCTTCCTTGTGTAGGGAAATAGGTATAATACTGAACTTAGAAGGGTGCTGGAGGCTTAAGTTAAGATATGCAGTGAAAGGCGGCATGGGTGCTCCCCCATGCAGCTGTACCAAGTCTTTTAGGAAAGGGGAATTGTCACTTGTGGCTCACTTGTTTCTCTCCCCACCACAAAGTGGGTGGGGATTGTCTATCCAGTGCTGGGCACATGATGCCAAATAAATGCTTGGACGACTAGAGAAATGAAAGGAAGGAAAGAAAGAATGAATCAAGAATTTTATACATAGATGGTAGTGTAATATTTAAGTTCACACATTCCAACAGACAGCAGGACTTTTTCTTTTCAGAGTTCAGTGTTTAAGGATATCAAATGATTTGTTAAGGACTTGGCTACATTTTTATTCAAATAAGTCTAATTAGGGAAGACATGCTCTTATTTTCATATTTTAAAATTTAATCTTCTCCCTGCTTTTGGCTTGTGGAGAAATGTTTGTTCAGAGATGCTAATTGGTGTTTTACTTAGGTGTTCTTTAAGAATAAAAATTTGGTAACAGATTTCATCACCATTCTGAGGAAATTTTTCTCCCACATTTTCTTAAGAGAAATTTCAAACAAATACCTACAAAATACTAATAGAAATACTGTTACCTAACAGCAGTTGGGGTCCTGCTGCCTGCCACCACCCTCTGGGCAAAATTCCAGAGGCCACGTTTCATGATGAAGGAAAAGGGTCTTTATTCAAAAGCTTCACAGTTTTGGAATAACAGTTTTCCACAGGCATTAGTCACTTAAGCCTATTAATTAAGACTAAATGCTTTTTAGGTACAGCTTTAATCACTTAAGCCTATCGTCAGTTAAGGCCGAACTCTTTAACACCTGAGTTCTCCTATCATTCTCCCTGTTAGTTTTATTTCTTTTTTTTTTAATTAAACATTTTAATGTTGTTCTATCACAGTTGTCCCAGTTTTTCCCCCTTTGCCCTCCTCCACCCAGCCCACCCCCAACTCCCACAGTCAATCCTCACCCTGTTGTCCATGTCCATGGGTTATTTATACATGTTCCCTGATTAGTCCCTTCCCTTCTTCTACCCCTATGCTCCTCTCCCCCCACCCTTGGTCACTGTCAATCTGTTCCTTGTTTCCATGCCTCTGGTTCTATTTTGCTCATTTGTTGGTTTTGTTCATTAGGTTCCTCTTATAGGTGAGACCATATGGTATTTATCTTTCACTGCCTGGCTTATTTCATTTAACGTAATACCCTCCAGTTCCATCCATGCTGTCGAGAAGGGTAGGAGTTCCTTCTTTCTTCTGTGTAGTGTTCCATTATGTAAATGTACCACTCATTTACTGATGGGCATCTAGGTTGCTTTCACCACTTGGCTATTGTAAATAAGCTGCTATGAACATAGGGGTGCATAGGTTCTTTTGAATTGGTGTTTCAGGATTCTTAGGGTATAATCCCAACAGTGGAATCACTGGATCAAAAGGCAGTTCCATCTTCAGTTTTTTGAGGAAATTCCATACTGTTTTCTACACGGGCTGCACCAGTCTGCACTCCCACCAACAGTAAATTCCAGCCAACAGTGCACTAGGGTTCCCTTTTCTCCATCTCCTCACCAGCACTTGTTTGTTGATTTGTTAATGATGGCCATTCTGACCGGTGTGAGGTGGTATCTCATTGTAGTTTTAATGTGCATCTCTGATGGCCAGTGATGCTGAGCATCCTTTCATAAGTCTCTGGGCCCTGCGTATGTCCTCCTTGGAGAAGAGCCTATTCAGGTCCTTTGCCCATTTTTTAATTCTATTGTTTGTCTTTCTGGTGTGGAGTCATATGAGTTCTTTTTATATTTTGGAGATCAGACCCTTGTCCTAGGTAGCATTGGCAAATATGTTTTCCCATACGATCAATCCCCTTTTCATTTTGATGATGGTTTCTTTAGCTGTGCAGAAACTTTTTAATTTGATAAGTCCCATTTGTTTATTTTTTTCCTTTATTTTCCCTTGCCCTAGGAGATATATCAGCAAAAATATTGCTGCATGGAATATCTAAAATATTATTGCCTCTGTTTTCCTCTAGTACTTTTATGGTGTCACGACTTATATTTAAGTCTTTTATCTATGGTGAGGTTATTCTGGCGTATGGTGTAAGTTGGTGGTCTAGTTTCATTTTTCTGCATGCACCTGTCCAGATCTCCCAACACCATGTATTGAAGAGGCTATTTTCATTCCATTCTATGTTCCTGCCCCCCCACCTTTTCAAATATTAATTGACTGTAGAGACATGGGTTTATTTCTGGGCTTTCTATTTTGTTCCATTGATCTGTGTGTCTGTTCTTATGCCAGTACCAGACTGTTTCGATTACAGTGGCTTGTAATATAGTTTGATATCAAGTATTGTCATCCCTCCTACTTTGTTCTTTTTCTCAAGATTGGTGAGGCTGTTTGGGGTCATTTTTGGTTCCATATAAATTTTTGAAATTTTTGTTCCCTATCTGTGAAATATGCCATTGGTATTTTAATAGGGATTGCATTGAATCTGTAGATTGCTTTGGGTGGTATGCATATTTTAATAATGTTAATTCTTCTAATCCATGAACATGGTATGTGCACCCATTTATTTATATCTTCCTTAATTTGTTTCTTCAGTGTTCTGTAGTTTTCTGAGTATAAGTCTTCTATGTCCTTGGTTAAGGTTACTCCTAGTTACTTTATTTTCCTTGTTGCTGTAGTAAATGAGATTTTTTACTGTTTCTGATATTTCATTGTTGGTATACAGAAATGCCCTGGATTTCTGAATATTGACTTTGTATCCCACTATTTTACCAAATTCACTTATTAAGTCAAATAGTTTTTTGGTGGAGACTGTAGGGTTTTCTATGTGCACTATCATGTCTTCTGCAAACAAAGAGAGTTTTACTTCCTCCTTTCTAATCTGAATGCCTTTTACTTCTTTTTCTTGTCTGACCACTGTGGCTAGACCTTCCAATACTATGTTGAATAAAAGTGGTGAAAGCAGACATATTTGTCTTCTTCCCAATCTTAAGGGGAAATCTTTTAGTTTTTGCCCATTGAGTATGATGTCGGCTGTAGGTTTCTCATATATGGCCTTTATTATGTTGAGTTTTGCCCCCTTTATTCCCACTTTGGTGAGTGTTTTTATCATAAATGTGTGCTAGACTATATCAAAGGCTTTTTCAGCATCCATTGATATGATCATGTGATTTTTGTCTTTTATTTTGTTTATGTGGCGTATTACATTTATTGATTTGCGAATATTGTACCATCCTTGCATCCCTGGGATGAATCCCACTTGATCATGGTGTAAGATCTTCTTAATGCATTGCTGGATCTGACTGCCAATATTTTCTTAAGGATTTTAGCGTCTATATTCCTTAGAGATATTGGCCTGTAGTTTTCTTTCTTTTTTGTGTCTTTACCTGGTTTTGAAATTAGGATAATACTGGCCTTGTAAAAAGTTTAGAGTCTTCCCTCTTCTTGAATTTTTTGGAATAGTTTCAGAAGGATAGGAGTTAGGTTTTTAAATGTTTGGTAAAATTCTCCTACTAAGCCATCTAGTTCAGCACTTTTGTGTGCAAGTAGTTTTTTTATTTACTACTTCAATTTCACTAGTTATTATTGGTCTATTCCAGCTTTCTGCTTCTTCTTAATTCAACTTTGGAAGATTGTATGTTTCTGGAAATTTGTCCCTTTCACCCAGGTTGTCCAATTTCTTGGCTATAGTTCATAGTAATTTCTTACAGTCTTTTGTATTTCTGTGATATCAGTTGTAACTTCTCTTTTGTTTCTGATTTTATTTATTTGGGTTCTCTTGTCTTTTTTTCTTGATGAGTCTGGTTAAGGCCTTGTCAATTTGGTTTATCTTTTCAAAGAACCACTTTCTGAATTTATTGATTCTTTGAATTGTTTTCTTAGTTTCTATGTCATTTAATTCTGCTCTGATCTTGATTATTTCCTTCCTCCTTCTCTCTCTGGGCTTTGTTTGTTGTTGTTCCTCTAGTTCTTATAGATGTAGGGTTAAGTTGTTTATCTGAAATGTTTCTACCCTTTTTAGGTAGGCCTCTATTGCTGTGAACTTCCCTCGCAGGACTGCTTTTACTGTGTCCCAAAGGTTTGGGGCTGTTGTGTGTTCACTTTAATTTGTTTCCAGATACATTTTGTTTTTTTCCTTGAACTCATTATTAACCCACTCATTATTTAATAGTTTGTTATTCAGTCTCCATGAATTTGAATGTTTTGAAGTCTTTTCCATGTGGTTGGTTTCTAGTTTCAAGCCATTGTGATCTGAGATAATGCTTGATATGACTTCAGTTTTCTTGAATTTGTTGAAGCTTGTTTTCTTGAATTTGTTGAAGCTTGTTTTCTGTTCTGTCATGTGGTCTGTCTTTCAAAATGCTCCATGTGCATTGAAAAGAGTGTATATTTTGTTTCTTTGAGGTGGAAGGTTCTGTATATATCAATTAAGTCCATTTAATCTAGAGTGTTGTTCAGTACCACAATATCCTCATTGATTCTTTACTTGGAAGATCTGTCCATTGTTAACAGTGCGGTTTTCAAATCCCCTGTGATGAGTGTGCTGCTGTCAATATCTTTTTTGAAGTCCTCCAAGATTTTCCTTGTATATCCAGGTGCTCCTGTGTTGGGAACTATATGTGTACAAGTGTTATATATTCTTGATGGACTCTTCCCTTAAATATTATGTAGTGACCTCCTTTGTCTCTTTTTATGGCTTTTGTTATGAAGTCTATTTTGTCTGATATAGATATAAGTGTTGCTACCCGAGCTTTTCTTTTCATGTCCGTTTGCCTGGAATATTTTTTTTTCCATCTCTTCACTTTCAGTCTGTGTAGATATTTTGTTCTGAAATAGGTCTCTTGTAGACAGCACATATGCAGGTCATGATTTCTTATCCATTCAGCTATCCTATGTCTTTTGATTGGAACATTTAATCCATTTACATTTAAGGTTATTATTGATAGGTACTTATTCATTGCCTCCTTTCCCTTTGTACCTGTGTTCTGGTCTTTCTCTCTCTTTTTCTCCATCTTCTAAAAGTAGTCCCATTGGGATCTCTTGCAATGCTGGTCTGTGGAGAGGAATTCTTTTAACCTTTTTCTTTCCTGGGAAACTGCATATTTCACCTTGCATTTTAAGTGACAGCCTTGCTGGGTAAAGCTGTCTTGGTTGCAGGCCTTTGCTTTTAATTACTTGGAATAATTCTTGTCATTCTCTTCTGGCTTGCACTGTTTCTGTTGAGAAATCAGTTGATAGCCTTATCGGGGCTCCCTTGTATGTTACTATTGTTTCTTCCTTGCTGCCTTTAACATTCTCTTTGTCTTTAATTTTGCCATTTTAATAATGATGTGTCTTGAAGTGGGCCTCTTTGGGTTCATCTTGATTAGGACCCTCTGTGATTCCTGGACCTGCATGACTTTTTCCCTCATCAAGATAGGGAAGTTTTCTGTTATTACTTTTTCAAACAGATTTTCTATCCCTTGCTCCTCTTCTCCTTTTGGCACCCCTGTGATGCAAATATTGTTACATTTCATGTTGTCCTGCAGCTTCCTTCGACCCTCTTTTTGAGTCTTTTTTTTGTTTCGTTGCTCTGGGAGTTTTTTCCTAACTTGTCCTCCAGCTCACTGATTCCATCCTCTGCTTCATCTAGCCTGCTCTTAATTCCTTGTAGTGTATTCTTCATTTTAGATATTGTATTCTCATTTTCTTCTGGCTCTTATTGATAGTTTCTATGTCCTTTTTCATGTTGATGTAGTTCCTTGATGCTTCTGTAGAGTTACTTGTAATTCTTACTGAGCATCTTGAGCATCCTGATAACCATTATTTTGAACTCAATGCCTGACAGTTTTCTTGCCTTGTTTTCCTTTAGCAGTGTTTCTGGGGATTCCTTCTTTCCTTTCAATTGGGGGTTCTTCCTTTTTGTCCCCATTTTAGGTGACCCCTCTTGTTTGTTTCTGTGTATTAGACAGAGCAGCTTTGATTCTGTTTTTGTGATATGACCTTCTGTGGTAGGAGACCTGTGGGACTCAGTGGTGCAGTTTCCTTGATCTCCTGAACTGATGCTCTTGCGATGCCCTTTATGCCATTGATGTGGGCTCTCTGGTTGTAATTGGGTTCGGGTTGTTGTTGGGTATTCTTTGGTGGGTTCTTCTCTCTAGCTGATGGTCTGAGAGTCACACTGCCCTCACACCTAATATGCTGTTGTACAGATGCTACCAGAACAAAACAAAACAACCCTTTGTTGAAACAAAACCCACGCTCACAGTATGAACTCCCATCCACAACCACACTCAACAGCAAATGAGTAAATATTAATAAAGGCATAAAGAGATTAAGGCTATTATAAGAAAGTAATAATGAATATGAGATGACTAACTGAAAGAAAAATGATTTTGAGAGGGTAGAGGGAGGAGAAATAATAAGAGTTGGGAATAAAACAAGGTGAAGAAAGAAAGAAAATATCAACAACCAACAAGCAAAGGCTGATAAAGGTGGAGAGAGAGTAAAGGTATTTTAAGAACTGGAAAAAGAATGTGCGATGACTAATGACAAGAAAAATGGTTTTGAGAGGCTGGAGTGGGGAGGAATAGTAAGAGTGCAGAATAGAAACAAGTCATAGCCAGAGAACAAATAAAATTTAAAACAAAAATAAGAAGAGGAAGGAAGAAGGTAAAATGGAGTAAGAGAAAGAAGGAGCAAAATATGAGATTTGAAATAAACTAAAATTTAAAAAAAAACTAGTGAAATAATAGGCACAAACTTGAAGGAAAAGAAATTAATATTTAAAAGCCATGCAGGAGAGAAAATAACACAAATAATAAAGAAGACTGCAGTGGAATTCATCTCCGTAGAACCCAGTGTTTACCACTTCTCATTCTGGATCTGCTCCTGGTGATGTCGGATTGTGTCCTAGTCCGCGCTTAGGCAGCCTGTTTGAGACTGCAAGTGATCCACTGTCTGTGGCTGTCTCCTTAAGATTTGGCCGGTCCCCACTGTTCTGCTCTGCTGGCTTTCAGTCAGCCCAGGGCCCAGGAGTGGTTCATTTAATGACCCGAGAGGACTGCCAGTACCTTCTTTTCCTGTCTCCAGAGGGAGCCTCTGGTGTGATTGGGAGGGTGGGAACCCTGGGTCATCCCCAAGGGGGCACTGTTCAGTTTTCAGAGAAGATGGTGAGAGTGTTTCCCCACCCTCTCACCATAAGACTTGGTTTGTTCCAGAATCTTTCGAATAATGTATGGTTTCTGGTGAATTAGCTGCCCGTTTCCTGTGATGGCCCAATCTATGTAAAAGGGGCAGCTCTTCTCTTCGTGGTATAGACAGCAGCTCTGTCTAGGTGCTGAGGCTGGGCAGGGCCCTGAACACCTCTTGAGCCTGTGTCTAATCTCTCTGCTGGTTTCAGTGGATCAGGGCCTGAGGAACAGGGTAGCTCGTAGTGTCTGGTAGAGAGGGCCCTTTAAGAACTTTTTAGCTTTCCCCTGCAGATGTGTGCCCAGGAGGGGACTCCTGAGCCTGGCCTCACTGATCTGCAGAGCCTGTAATCTCGGAAGGAGGGGGCTGAACACACCTGCCTGTGAGGGGACCTGCCGGACTGCAGCAAAGCTCAGGAGTTCAGCTCCTGGCCACCCCTGCACGTGCAACAGCACAGGGTCCCTGCTGCGTTTCTACTCTTGCCGTAGCCCCTCTTTTCAAAGAGTTTCCTTGTGACCCCCTCGCTGCAGCAGCGAGCCCTGGGGGGCCTTTTCTCCACATGCTCCCTCACCCCAGAAAGCACAAAGTCTCTCTTGGTTAGGGCTGCCCACAGCCCGCCAGAGTCTCTGACAGTTTTGGATAAAGCTTCTGTCTGGATCTTTCCTGGATGGTGCTGGGAAGAGTCTTGCAGCAAAACCATAACATGGGGCAGTGGTGGGGCACTCGCACCACTCCCTCCAGTGACTCTTAGCGTCAGGCAGGCCTGCTCCTGCCATGCTCTTTCTGCTGCCAGCACTGTCCCAGCTCCTCTCTCCACCCCCAGAGATCGTGGCTCCTGGGCTGAACCACAGCCTCCTCAGTGAGATTCTGTCCCATTCGTGGTTCCTGTGGTGCCTGGGTTCGGGAAGGTGCCAGCCCCTTCCCCAGTAAGTACTGTAGTCTCCACATCCTGGCCTGTGGTGGCAGTGGGGTGTGCAGCTCTGCTGGGGTGGAGGGCGCAGGGACACATCTGGGCACCAGGTGCAGGCACTCGAGAGGCTTCTTCCTGAGGAGGATATTTTAAATTCTTCAGAATGTCTCCCACCCCCAATCTGCACAGCCAGAAGTGCTGGGCTGGGCAGCTATGGCGGCTGCGCTCTGCTAGGAGAGCCCGGGCCACCCACTCGTAAGAGTAGGCTCTTGCCTACTCACACACACACCCCACGCACTTGTCTGCATACACACTCACACATACTCTCACTCTCCCTCAGCTATATTTTCAAGTCGCTTGTTCTGTGGTTTAGCTGAAAGATCGGTCGGGATCTTGGAATAAGTGGACGTAGCTTCTAGCTACTCTGCAGCCATCTTGGATCCCTGTGACCTAATTACCTTATTTCTATAGGGTTACTTTACAAGTTAAAACAACATAAGATACAAAAGCTATACAATTTTGGAAGAATGGCAGGATTCTGCCTCGAAGCTGGTCCCCTCTCGAACATGCAAAGAAGAATAACCCTGCCACCCTCTGCCGGCCAGCCCGACCCAAGGCCTCATTAGGAGTTCCCTCCCATCCCAAGTACTGTCTGCTGGGAAATGCGGGCAGCTGCCGCACAGTCATCCAGGCGTCCTCGAGGAAGGAGAGTGAGCCAGCAAGCCCTCCGGGGAGCTCTGCTTTTATTTCAAGTCTTGTAGCCCATAATTCCATGTGCTCTGGAGGCTTTCAGCTTCTCAGCCAATCCCATCCTAGACTGTTTACCATTGCCCCCTCCTACAGCTCCTCCCTACTCCTCCCCCCAACCCAGTGATCTGATCGCATCTCTCTATATCAATTCAAACATAGTAACAATTTAAATTAACATCAGCTTTATATACAGATAACCTAAATTACTCCTCAGTGTCAGTACAGTATGGCAGTGACTACTATAGGACAGGTTTTTGTTTTTTGTATTTTTTGCATTTGGAATACTTCTCTTACCTACTATGTCATACAGAAAGGCTCGCTTCATTAACTTTTCTGTTAGAAAAATTGTGTGTGGCACCTTTGTTCACTGAGAGATCATTTGGCCTTCATCTGGAACTGTAACATCACTTACAGTTAAAGTCAGTGTTATGGGTTCAGTTGTATCCCCCCCAAAAAGATATGATGAAGTCTGCAATACTGCGATTTATAATAAGAAATAAAAATTTAAGATGGGATTGACTTTTGACCCAGCAATTCCACTGCTGGGAATATACCCTAAGAATCTCAAAACACCAATTCAAAAGAACTTATGCACCCCTATGTCATAGGAGCGCTATATACAAAGCCAAGTGCTGGAAACACCCTAAGTGCCCATCAGTAGATGAGTGGATCAAAAAACTGTGGTACATTTACACAATGGAACACTATACAGGAGAGAGAAAGAAGGAGCTCCTACGTTTTGTGACAGCGCAGTTGGAACTGAAGACTATTATGCAAGGGGAAATAAGCCAGGCAGTGAAAGACGGATACCGTATGATCTCACTTATAAGAGGAATCTATTAAATGAAATAAAACTAATGAGTAAAACAGAACCAGAGGCATGGAAACAAGGAGCAGACTGACAGCGACCAGAGGGGAGGGAGGAGGAGCATAAGAGTGGAAAAAAGGGGAAGGGACTAGTCAAGGAACATGCCTAAATGAACCATGGACATGGACAAGGGAGAAGGGATTGACTGTGGGGCGGGGGCAGTCTGGGAGGATAAGGGCAAAGGGGGAAAAACTGGCACAACTATAATAGAATAACAGTAATGATGATAATGAAAGAAATACATATTTGGACTTTGTCCCCATTTCTGACACAAAGCTCCTAAAACCCATGGAATTTCCTAAGTGATAAGAGTGATAAAACTGAAATCTCTTGTTATTCATATAAAGAAGCCTTGTCCAACTAAACCTGAGTTTATGTGAATGAGGTGAGTTTTGGAAAGCCGCTAAGGAGGGAGCTGCTTGCCAGGGGATCCAACTTTCAGACCCACCCTCCACCTCCAAGGAAGGAGAGGGGCTGGACGTCAGTGCAGTCACCAGTGGCCCGTTGTGTAATCTGCCTTCCTAATGAAGCCTCCATAAAAACCCAGACGGATGGGAGAGCTTCCATTCGGCGAGCACGTGGAGGTTCGGTGAGAGTGCTCCCTGAGAGGGCAGGGAAGCTTGGCTCTCCTTCCCACATACCCTGCCCTGTATCTATCTTCCCATTGGCTGTTCCTGAGTTATATCCTTTTACAATAACCCCCTAATCCAGTTAGTAAACGTTTACCTGAGTTCTGTTTACCTGAGTTAGTGGTACTTTGTTATGGCAGCCCTAGGAAACTAATACCGTCAGCCAGTGTGTTTCCTGTCGACCACACAACTGAAGAAATTCTAATGTGAGTGAAAATACAGAAGGCCTTGAAACACCAAAGCAGTAGTCAGTTCGCAAATGGTTATTGCTGTGATCCCCCAAATGCAGTTCTATTAATATTCTTTACCGTCTAACTAAACATATCATTTTAATTTATTTGTAGCAAACTCATGGAACCCGAGAATATGTCTATGGACCCGATTTGAAAAACCTAGATATAGGAACAAGAAAAGCAGGTCATATTCTGGTTCTGAGTTCAAATCCTGTCTGCCACTTTGAGGCTGTTGGACCCAGGTCACCATGCATAGTCTCTGCATCTGTTGTGCACTGTAGAGTGGAAGGGATACCTGTCCCCCCTGGGGATTGTGGATTGAGAATTTACAGTAATGAAAGCTGTCTGGCATCGAGCTGTGCACATAGCAGGTGTTAGGAATCGACCGTGGCACAGAGGCTGGAGTAAAGGTAGAACCAAACGAGGAAAACTTAAAAAGATTCATCTAGAGTGGGATGGATCCTGGCCTGGCAGCAGATGGGGTCTGACTCCCAGTTTGAACATGACCTGAAAGGTTTTAATCCAAGTGGTTTTTCCACTCAGATAAAACGTTGCGTACCCCTCTGCTCAGGCCAAGCAGAGAGCACTGGCTCAGGAATGAGCCTGGTTTCTCAATAAAACACAGAGACATCAGAGACAAAGTTACATGTCCAAGGTCAGTCAAGTCTTGTCACTTGGACTTTTTTATGTAATAGGACAACTGAAAAAAGACGGGGGGGTGTTGTGTTGGCTTTTCTTTTTTCTATGTTTAAAATAACAGCTTTATTGAGATATAATCCACATACCATACAGTTCACCCATTTTAAAGAGTATAGTTGACTGGTCTCTTGGTGTGATCACGGAGTCATGCAGTCACACCACAATCAATTTCATTACCCCAAAAAGAAACTCCATTTCCATTAATAGTTACTTTCCATTTCCTGCCTTCCAAACCCCAAGGCCAAGGCAACTGCCAGTTTACTTTCTCTAAGGATTTGCCTCCTCAGTACATTTTCTCTAAATGGAATCAGACATAATGTGGGTTTTTTTGTGTCTGGCTTCTTCAAGCCAGCGTAATGTTTTCAAGGTTCATCATGTAGCATGTATCAGTATTTCATTTTTATTGACAGCCAATCTTCCCTTGTATGGATATACCACATTGTATTTATCTTTTCATCAGTTAATGAACATTTGAGTTGTTTCTGCTTTTTGGCTGTTATGAGTAATGCTACTGTAAACATTTATATACACGTTTTTTATGTAGACATATGTTTTCATTTCTCTTGGGTATGTACTTGGAGTATATACCCAAGAAACCCGTTTCAGTTTTATCACTCTCACAACTCAGGACATTCCGAGGGTTTAAGGAGCTTTGTTGGTACCTACCTAGGTGACCGTATGTTTGACCTTTGGCAGAACCACCAGCATGTTTTCCAAGCAGCCGCATTATCTTATATTCCCCCCAGCAGTTTATGAGGGCTCCAATTCCTGCATATCTCCCACAATACTTGCTGGCTCTCTGTTGATTATAGCTGTCCTAGCAGATGCGAAATTGTATCCCATTTCGGTTTTTGAAATTTCTTTTAATGAAAGTAGTTGTATTCATTATACAATAGGTAAAATATTTTTAGTCAGGCGTCTGGTATGATTAATAATATAACTTCAAAATTAACTTCCGTGCTTTAACACATTCCTTCCTCCCAATCATTTGTTGAAGCCGGTTGTCCAAAATCAGGGTTGCATAGAATAATCGTCGTGAGGTGCATGGCCTGACTTTGACTTTGTTGCTGACACTGCGTAAGAACAGTCACTGAGAGCTTCCTGGTTCTCCCCACTGCAGAGCCCAAGCTCGGAAGGCCGTGTTGGCAGGCAGCCGTGTAAGGATTGCGTAGGTGCCTGGCTCCATGTCATCTGAGGGAAGCAGCCAGGGCACTTACTCATGATTCTCCTAAGGGTTAGCTGCTGCTCTGTGGTGTGGTAGCTATTATAGGCGGGTACAGCCAGAACTGGCCCCTTGTGCCTATAAAGACAGACGCCATGCCCTCTTTACAGACAGGCTTTACGGGCTGCAAATTCTATCGTAAAGAACAAGAAGCCAAAAACAACAACAACAACAACAAAAATGCATCGCACCTGTGAGGTCAGAACTAAATGTTGGTGGAATGAATGAATAGCTTTGGCTTTGAAAGTCAGACACCAATCCACCAATGCAGCATGGCAGCTTGAGGAAGCTACTTAAGCCCTCTGACTTAGTACCTGATCTGCAAAACAGAGATTTGAAAAGGCCTCTGTTGCGGCATTTTCATGATGACAGAAAAGTGCTCGGCTCATGGTGGGCACTCAGCAAATGCTCATTCTTTCCCCTCAAATAGCTCTGCTATTAGTCTCAGATATTTTCCACAGATGTAGTCCAGCTCCAGATATGACAGAACACAGGGCCGATTGTGTTGTTTAGATGATCTTTTCTTTACAGAGAAATAATGAGCTCTTGGCAAAAATTAAGTATTGATGGAAATGAATATTGCAGTTTGGTACCTGCTGATTGACATGTGTTTACTAAACAGCTACTCAAATTTCAGGAAGCTTGCCTAGAAGGGGAAAAAAAAAAAAGGAAGAAATACTAAGAATATTTTTACCCTCATTGCCAGGAACTTATTTATAAAATCATCTTCTTCGAAGTGTCCCAGCTGATCTTTTACAAAACATTGGCTAGTTTTGGCTCGAGTTCAAGTTAGCCTGCATGAAAATTTAACCTTCATTGGACATAAAAGGGTTGGATTCTTTTTGGAGCTTCTGTGCCTTAGAAATCTCTTTTTTTTTTTTAAAGAAAGAGTTGTTCTTTTGGTCACTAGGTCTTTTTTTAGACCTGCAGGGAAGTCATAGTAACAGGCTCCATGTGTGATTGGGTTCCATGGCAACAAAGGGTTGTGACTTTATTAGAGGAGAGTTGAGTATGCCCAGAAAGATAAAAATCAGAGTGTGGAAAATGTCCGACCAGATAAACGTGTTTTTAGGATCATGTACCCTGGAACGGAAAGGTTTCCTGAATTGATGTCAGTCTCCATTGCATATCTGAATCCTGCTGGGTTATATCATGAGCTCATAATGGGTCAGTGGTTATTTCCAAAAGATCTGTCTGCGTCTTTGCTTTCATTCATTCATCCTTTTTAATATCTTGGTGAAAAACATTTTTTTAAATTCAAAATAGTAATGGTAAGAACCTCACTGGAGATGATTATGATTTCAAAGGTAGGAAAGAAATGTAGCACATTCGTCGTGAAACTGATTACAGCTGTAAAGTGTGAGACAGTGTGGGAGGGCCAGTGAGAGACAAACTCTCCCTGAGTTAAATCTTACTATGAGCCACCCAAGCTGGGTGTTTCATTTCCCATCTATGTTTCTCGTGGATGGGCTCAGAGATGCTTGTTCCAGGGCAAGGTTGTGTAGGAGTGTCTTCTCTCCTGTCCCCACAGCAAGGTGCATGCTGCTGCTGTTAGCCAAAGTGGATGATTTAGTAGAGTTCATTCTCTAAAGTGTCCCATATTTGACCAAGGAATAGTGAGATCTGAGGACTTCGAATCACCCTCACCTGATTATAAATGCGTGGGGCCGTATTTGCTTTTCTGTCAGATGTACTGCGTTATACTGCTCCTCATCCTGACCTGAAAGTGAAAAAAGCAGAGGCAGACAAATGTTGGACAGCTTACAGCATCAGTCACCCTTTCAACCAGTGGTGCGTTCTGACATGCCTTCTGGGTTCAGACTTCATTAGTCACTTACAGTCTCACCGTGGTGAATCAGAAACTCCACAGATACTCATGATAAACATAATAGTTGGTATTGGTTTAAGGGGCAAGAACTGGCTCACCAGGTTTCCGGCGACCAAGCTATTATTTGTCAGCTGTTAAGTCCTTGGGATAATTATTTAACTTCTTGGGTCATGATTCCTTATCTTAAAATGAAGAGTTTGACCTAAATTGGTGTTTCTCAAACTTCCCTGTTTATAAGAGTAACCCAGGGTACTGGTTTAACAGATTCTGGTGCACTAGGTCTCGAGGGGCGGTGGGGAACTAGGATGGCAGTAGCCCCCAGTGACCTTATAGTTGGATGTTCAGGGAATACCAGACTGACTCAGCAGTTTCCAGACTTTATTGGGCATAAGAATGGGGGGTGGGAGGGAGAAAGGAGCTGTGTAATGCAGATGCCCAGGCTCTGCTCCCGAACCCTGGATCAAGGCAGGGCTCAGGAGTCAGGTGATTTCAGCTACAATTTGAGCAACGTTGTTCTACACTATTCCAACCCCAAAGATGGCTGTTACACGTATTGCCCCTGATCCCCTCAAATGAGCCAGAGGAGTTGCATCGATGCGAGGTCCTGGAGGGCTCTGCTTAGACCCAGTGCTAGCTCCAGACTCCCTGTCAGTGAGTTACGTGTTTTCAAATCTTGGAGTTGTACAATAGCATAGAGTTTCCCACTCTGTGCTGTCCGATTTCCTTTAAATAAGACGTAGCGTTTGCTAAGCATAGGCACTCCTGGTGTGCATGAGGCAGTGCCAGCAACATAGGGATTACCTGGAAAGTTGTTAAAAATACAGAAATTGGGCTTCCGGACCCAGAGATTCAGTAAGTTCTGTACAGGGCATAGGCATCATTCTTGGGTTTTTTGTTGTTGCGCTTTTTTTTTTTTTTTAATTAACTTGAAGGGTTTTGTGGGTTGTTTTTTCTTTTTCTTTTTAAGGTTTTGACCAAGACTGTGGTTTCCTCCCCTCTCCTTCCAATCTCACCCAATTGACAGACTACAAACTACTTTAAGTGTAAACACACATGCTCAGCACCAGGGGATGGGTCCGTGAAGCCACTTAGATTGTAGAAGAGTCTATAACACTTACTGCGGGGACCTTAGTGAAGAATGCCGACCTTCTGACACTAAGACAAAGGGTTCCTCAAGTTTAATGATGAACACATTTTGATATAAACCTGCCCTATAGAGTTTCTATTTGTGCCTCTTTTGCTCTATTCCCTGTTTAACAAAGATGAAATAAGATTGTTTAATGCAGAGTTTAGTAGATCATCCACATAAGTCTAAATTGTGGAGGTTCACTTTTTTCCTAATAACGAGCTTAACATAAAAAGTGCAAGTTCATAGAGAAAAAAATCCCACAGCATTAAAGGGCATAAGGCGAAAAATGAAGTCTCTCCTTCCAGTTTGTCCTTATCCCCAGAAATGAGCACTGTTATGTTCTTTATGCCTCTTTATGGAAATGTAGCCTGCACAAAATGTATATATCTTTTATTTATTTAACAAGTCTCCTATTGATAGACAACGTAAGCTCCTTCTAGGGTGATTTTTTTCCTATGTTTGTTTTGCTTTGTGATACTGTACTGAATATTTTTGTACATCTTTTTCGGTAACCATATATGGAGAAATTTCTAAAACCAAAATTATTGGGTCAAGGTTATATGTGTCTTTAAAAAAGGCTAGATGGGAACAAAATGTCCTTCCCAAGGGCTGCACCAGTTTACTGGGAAAGCCTTTATTATCTGATTTTCCTGCCCCAGCTGACTTTGATGCAGCAGGTAAAGAGCTAATGACCTGGTCTACTTAAACAAAACCCTGAGACTCACTCCAGGACCTCTGGCTGAAGGAATTAAGTGACGTATTTCACGAGGAAAAGACAAACTAAAAGGTATCTAAAGGGGGGAAGAAAAGAGGGAACGTTAGGTAAAGCAAGTAGCTAACCCCAAATTTTCAAGGAGAGTGCTTCAAGTCACAGGAGGTCACAGAGCCTCAACTGGGTTCTGAGGAAAGTAAGACAGCCCGGGAGCAGAATGCACCAGTGAGAACATCATGCTCTAGATTGTGGTAAACTGTTTCCTGGGCATGACCTCCTTCGGTAGCTGCCATGGGGCATTTTTAAGTGAAGCATTATGGTGAGGAGATGCTCTTCATGTTAAACAATACCTCTCATATGAATCATGGGGTGTCTTTGTCTGTTTCAAAGTAATGTTTAAATCGAAAGAATTATGTCTCAGGAGTCACTCAGACTGTGTGCCTCCCCGTAGTGTCTGAGGGGTGACTACGCAGATCAGGAGCCAGGTGGCATGGAGATGTTGCTGGGTTATTGTGGCAGATACCGTCTAAACTGGCTGTCTGTCTGCCTTCATTTTGCCTCCTGCTGGCAGCAAGACAGGAGAGGAACGTACAGACATAGAAAATAAGTTGAGTCTCTGCATGAATGGGAAGTTCAAATCCATTCAAGGCAGGGGAGAATTGAGAGGTATCTTGGGCCTAAATGTCAGTGGGTGTCAAATCTTAAAGGCTGGCTAAGAGGGATGACCAGGTATATTGTGAGTTTAAGAGAACTATCCAGAGTCCAGGAAATCTGAGAACAGCAAGAACCTCAGGTAGAACTGGGCACATTGGGGACAGAGGGCCCGTGTTCTTCCTCAGCACTTAGGAACCAAAACGCGCTCTCAAACTGGTCATGCTCGATCCACGTCACATGTGGCCAGGTTGAAGACAGCCAGGAATAAAACAAGTCCCAAAGACTAGCTCCACATTGAATCATTCTTTATGTTTAATCAAATTAGTTAAATGAGAGAGAGCTTTGAGGCAATCGTCAAGGAATTTCATATTAGAAACATGATTTTGTGTGTGTGTGAATTATGAGTGACACACAGCATGAAACAGGGATGCTGAACTGGGCTGTGAATGAAAGAATGAAAATATATGGAGCAGTTGGGGAAGTATCAGGTATTAGGAATAAAGAAGTGACCATGAATGTGTTTTAGTAGGTGAGTTGGAGATGAAATAAAATATTCAGTGACCAAGATATTTTTAGACTGGGAAGATAGCCATAAAAATAGGTAACACAAGTTGGAGCTCAAATGTGAAGGCAAAAACGGAAGAAAAATGCACAAGCTTAACTATGTGGAATTGAATTCTGTGTGCCTTCTGATTTTTAAATTTTATTGTAGTTTTAAAATGCTCATTTTAAATTATAAATAGAATAAGCAAAATGAGCCTAGGAAAGAAATTATATATTTCTTATATAAAAAGTATGTTATTGATTTAACATTTGGTTTAAAGCAAGATCCACTGCTAGAATTTATTATTTGACATTTACTTAAGGTCTTTATGTGAACTGAGCCAGAGGATAAAGGCTGTGCAATATTAACCTTGGAAGACATTCTTCCTCTTAAATATTACAGTATCGTTTTACACAAAGAATAAGGTTCTATTACTTTGTTTAGGCTTTATTAGACTAATAACATTCTCTTTTCCAAACCCCATTTCTGCCCCGTCTCATCCCCAACACAATTAAGTCAGTATCACTTATACCACATAATAATTTTGAGATCTTTGCATTTGTTATGTGATGTCAAGAGCAGGAAACCCCTGGTCCCCTGGGCCATTCTGGCCTGAGTTTTTTATATGTTCTATGGCAATTCAAAAATTGGAGAATCTGTTCCTATAAGGAAAGTCAAAAGGGACTTAAAGACAAGTGACTGACAATAAGAGAACTTGTACTCTTGCAGGGGTTAATACTCAAATTATAATACAAAGCAGAGTATGATAATGAAAGGGCAAGAGAAAACTATTAAGTCTCTTCTGTGCCTGGCATGACATGAGATCCTTTTCTGATCTCATTAATTTCTAGGAGGAATTTCCTCAGGTGAAATTAGAGCCTTAGAAACATTAATTTACTTGCCCAAGGTCATACAGCTACCAAATGGCAGAGCTGGGAGTTGATCGGATCCTCTGACCTTAAAGTCCATGCCTGTCCTCCCAGTTAGTTGCCCCATGGCACTGTCGCCGAAGGCTCCAATTCTGTTTCTTCAGCCCCTTTGTCGCCTTGGGCATTCCTCTGGACATCTCCGCTTAAACACCCAATAGGAAACTCAAAGCCAGTATGTCTGAGGCTGACTCCTCCTCTACCCCAACCTCGGCCTCCTCCTGCCTCCTCTCAGTGACAGATCTTGTGAGTGATCTTATTGGCCATGAGATGGAATGAAAAACTGGACTGGAGTTTTCCTTGACTCCTGTTAATCCCCACAGCCGGCGATTGCTGTCAAGTCCTGTTGACGCTGCCTCCTTTCTCCTTCCCCTGCCTCCACCCTCCATCCAGCCTTCACCAACTCTTGCCTTAGATGATGACAGCAGGCTCCAGTCTGCTCCACCAAAATGCACTTTTCTCTCCTGCTTTCTCAGAACTTGTCTGAAACAGGGATCTGATCTTTCTAATCCCTTTGGCAGCTACCACATGGCGTATCAGCTGAAACCCGAACACTTTAACATGATTTAACTGGAACCCTCAAGGCCTGATTGATCTCTGTCTGCCAACTCAGTTCTTCTCCTGCCTCCTTCGCCTTGCACTGTGTATCCTCCAAATCCTTACCTACTGTCTGTCGAATTGATTCAGAACTCACTTTACCTGAAGCACCTTCTGACTAACAAGTTTCTTTCTACCAACCTTGTCTCCCCACCCCATCATCCCCTTGGGGGTGCCCCTCCTAAGTGTTACCTTCTAGCACCATGGGCACCTCTCACTGCACTCATCAGTGGCTGTCATTGTTTCCCTCGCCACTAGACTTGGGGGTGGGGCGGGTGCCACTTTGCAACTCCAGGACGCCTTGCTGCGCCTGACACGCAGAGGCACCAGCGAGCATCTGTCTCATGAATGAAGCAACAGAGGAAAGATTCTCCTGACTTCGCTCACTGCTTTTGGAGTCACTGGCCTTCCCTAGGCTCTTGGACTTTATGCTGCTTGTTCTGCCTTCATTCATGTTGGGGTTTCCTGTGCTCAGTTCACTGCTTTGCATTGACTCTGCCCAGTCGGAGCCGGTTGAAATGAGCCTGTTTCAGCCTCTTTGGTAAACTCCCGCCCTCTCTGGGAGTGCCCGACTGAACATCCTCTGAGGTTCTCTAGCAGTACCAGAGTTGTGTGATAACAAGACCCTGTTCCAGTCAGCCTCCCCGCAAAGATACAGAATGTGTATCTTTTTTTTTCTGGCAGCACAAAGAGCCCATTTGTCCAGTGGTGGGTTGAATACAGTGTATTATTGCTGGCAGTTATATTGATTTACAGTGCAGGGCGTGGAGATTCTCTAAGACAAACACAGGAATACCCAGAGATATATGACCAGTATCTCCAAAGTCCAGGGTGAGTCATATGGAGGTGCTGTTAGGGAATCGTGCCTGCCTGCCTTGCAGAGGCAGGTGCCTCTCGGGCAGGAGTGTGAGTGGTTGCTGATCCTGGTCTGCCTTCTGATTTGTTGTGTGGCATTTGGTAAGTCTCTTCACCCCTCTCCCATTTCAACCACGCTGAGTAAATGTGTACTGTAGAGCTTCGTGGTTATTAATATTCGATGAGAAACTTGAAAGAAATACGTATTTTTGTGCTCTTAATATTTGCCTTTGCACTTGCCCAAATCCCTCGCTATTTCTCATCAGGTTTTCAGGTATTTAGCCTACCTAGACTCCTACTGAATCACCCTTAGTCCTTTAAAAATGTAAACCCAACGTGTGTGACTTTGCAGATGAACAAATATCTGGTTCGAGTGTGCCAGCCGCTGGCTGGGAAAGAGCCAGCTGTCCTCCCACTTCCCTGTCAATTCGAAAGTAATCGTGGGTTTAACCAGACTGAGTTGGAATCTGACTCTGTACTCTAACATCCGACCTCCTGGCAAGTGGATATCTTTGAGCCTTTCCTTCCCTGGGAACTTCAGACTTCATAGCACTGACTTCGTGTGACAGCGTCAGCCACTACCAGCCCATTGTGAGAAAGAAAGGTAAGAAAGGTATGGTGGCTGCCTCTGAGCTGTGGGTCGGGACAGGGAAGCAGCAGTGGGGAAGCGTCATGCGGGTCCGAAGAGTCAGGGCTCCTTGGCCATCCTCCGACACCCCTTGGTGCCAGACACATGGTGGCTCCCTGTGAGGCAGTGAAGGTTTCCTTTCACCTGAAACCTGCCCATATGAGCTGCTTGATGTCATGGGAAATCCATATTCAGTTTGTGGCTGTAACGTCTGTGTGTGTGTGTGTGTGTGTGTGTGTGTGTGTGTGTGTGTGTGGTGGAAGATTCATGTATATTATTCAAAAATAAATACAACCTTTCATTTCCTGAACATTAAAATATTTGAACACATTTATTAGTTCCAGTATTTTTTTTTCAATTAGCTCTGCCTCAAAGGTCTGTCTAGAATGTCACAAAGAGGGGTCTTTTTTATGAATAATGATCCCTGGCATTTAGAAACTAAATTAGGGGCGAGAGAGGGATATAGAAGGTTGTAAGTTTGCTGCTTATCGTTTGCTCCTTTGTATCTTAGAGATTAAATTTCTGTTTTTGGTTTGTTTCTTTTTTAAATAGAGGGCCAGTGTTGTAACAGCAAAGCATCTCAATAGCCTCGCAGCATCTGAGTGCAACAGTTGACAGAGACTAACGTGTGCCTGGTTTCAGTTGGAATGAAAAGGGGAAATTCCTCCCCCGATTGATAGAGCACTGCTTGTTAAAGAACCATAGCTGCCTTCTTTGCAAGGCGGTTCAAAAGGAGGTAGGAAGGGGCCCCTGGCTGACAGGGTCCTCTGGCGAAGCCCTCTCAGGGCTGCTCACCCCTCCGGCCCTTCCGCCTCCAGATTCCTCTCAGAGGAAGGAAGGCGTTGCCTCAAGTGCTCACCTGGGTGGCTTGCAGGCTGCAAATCCGTCGCATGGGGGAAGTTTGGGGGCTCTCTCCTGACTACACGTGTGAGTGACCACGATTGCTTCACATTCCCAGGTGTGAACGAGTGAGGATAATGATCCAAGAAGACGAAGTCAGGGCATGTTGCAGGTGATCACCTGAGGGCCTTTGAGTCCGGGTCACAATTTAAGCAGAGCCTCAAATTTCGATTTTAACTTATTACCCAAAGAGTTACTTATGGAGCTAGAGATAGACAATAGGATTAAAAAAAGATGTTATTCATTGTATAACTTACACACACACATTACTGTGTAATTTATTCAATAGTTTTTATATTTGAATGTTTGTAAATTGTAAAATACTACATATAGAATATATATTCTACTTTAAAAATAACATGAAATACCCCTGTACCTAAGTAAGACCCAGGGTAAGAAATAGACCTTGACCCTCATTTCATGTCTCTCCTTCGCAAGCAAGCCTCTCCATCCCCGAGAGGTGCTGTCCTCACACTTGCATTAACCATTCCCTTGCTTCTTCTGTCATTTTACAGCCCATGTGTTTGTAAACAAGAGTTTGCCTGTGTTTGATCTTTATAAGGTGGGATTCATACTGCTTGCCTTCTGTGACTTCTTTTAAGATTTATCCATTTTAATTCTTGTAGGCTATGGTTCCTTTTATTGCACTGTACAAGTGCCTGTAGACCTTCGGGTTATTTCTGGGTGGCTGTTATCGCTCGTGTTTTCTGTCGTGAACATTGCTGCTAAGAATATTTTCAGTGCACTCCCTGAACACGGGCTTTTGTTCTTAGGATTGGAATTCCTGGGTCACTAGGGCACGTGCATGTTCAAATGCTAAACAGTTTTTAATGTTTTAAGAATTCATTAAATGCAATCATTCCAGATATATCTTATAATTTGATTTTAGCATTGCGTCATTTAAAAATAAATTCTGGAACCATCAAAAATATTTTTTTAATGGACGTAGTCCAGTCCGATTTTGGCGTCTGAGAAACTTCGGCCTTTAGGAGGTTGCTTCGTTGTGGTTACAGAAACCATTTTGCAGGGCAAAACCAAGCCTTAAAGCCTGAGAGTCACAAATAGAACAAGGTGGCCCCGAGGAGTCACACGAGCTGTATGCAGACAGTCATGAGAGGGACTGACTCTGTGAGTCTGTGGCTGCCGTGGATAGGGACGTGTACGCCTGTCACACGCCGCCTGTCTACTCCTGTGATGTTCTCATGAAAACCCTGCTTGGGAAACACCATCACCCACACACTACAGACTCAATACAGACTCAGTTCCAGCTGTGAGTGCTTGGAAACTGAGTACTCAGTGGAAATGTTTTTGTGGCCTTGGTCTCTTGAGAGGATGATATTGTGTGAAGTTATATAGGAATGATGTAGCATTAGTATACATGACTTTTTTATGGGATTTTATTGGAAAACTTTTATTTATGACTTGGCAATTCCTGCTCAGTTCCATACTTTTCTTTTTTTTTCCGAACTACCTTTTAAAACATGGTTTTACTTCTTTGGGAAATTTCATTTAAAAGCCCTCTTTTCAGTAGGGTGCTTTTCAGAAAGTAATTGCATATACTAGATCAAATTAGTTTGCATTACAAAAATGCTTACTGTCCTGAATACCGAGGCCTGTTATTTTGCTGTTATTAGTAAAATCATAAGTTCTCAGAGAGGACAGAGTATCTTGAGTGTGCTAATGAAACCTTGCAGGTATTTGCATAATGGTCTGGCTTTGAGAATGTGGGCACTGGGGACTTTTTCTTTTTAATAGGGAAATTAGGTGAGTAAAAACAAACTAGACCAGAAAGAGAATATAAAATAAGAAGTACCTCTGGTCACAGATTCCCAGTTCTATCCCCCAGAGGTAACTACCATTCAGAATTCCTAAGGAACCCTTCTAGAAACTCTCATACAGAGTACGTGTGTATACAGTTATAGAAACCCTACCACTGTCCGCTTTTTAAAGCACGAATGCGTGTGCACTGTAGACATATCTCTGCATCTTGCTACTCTCCCTTAATACCTTCGCCTCAACAGCCTCCATGGTAGCCATTCAGATCCCCCTCCGTTTAAATGACTGCATTGTTTTTCATCTACTAGAATTTTTAAGTGGTTCCCCATTGATGTACATCTATGTTGAGTCCAGAATTGAAAACCAGGTAATAGTGGAGATGGTGGTGTTAATGGCAATGATGATGGTAGCGGTGGTGGCAGCAGCAGTGGTGATGATGACAATGGTGGTGGCGGTGATACAAAGCAGACACTCCTGTTAGAAGCAGCAAAGAATAGGAGAAAAGGCTAAGGCTTGGAAATACTTTGTTCTCCATTTTTGTTCTTTAAAGCTCTTTGATGTTTTTGTCTGTTTTAATGTGCTTGGAGAACTACATGGAATATCCCTCCTTGCCTTTCCTTCTTCGTGATGGCCCTCATGATGAAAGAACTCACGGTGTTTGACTAAGGATCTGATGACAAGGAATGTATTTACAATTTATTGGCTAAAGAACTGGGAGATACCAATTCTCTCCTACCTCTGGCACAAACACACCCTATTGTAACAGATTATTTGTTATATGTGATTAGCAGACCTTTCTTATGACACTTTATCTTCTTGTACATGGAAGAGTTTCATTATACAGAGCTTATCGTTACATTATTTCTCTAACAGTGTTTGCAAACGCTGTCTGTCGGTTGTCGTCCGAGCACCTCTTTCCTTCCCTTTCTTTCTGTAGGGCTGGCAGAGCCAGCTCCTGCAGTAGAGGCTGAATATGTTACCGTTTCTGCATCCTCCCCGGCAACTAATGTATAGACGTGTGAGTCGGCCCTGGCCAAAGGAACCTAAGAGGAAATCTGCTGAGGAGTTTCCTCCCTATAAAATAT
The DNA here is from genome assembly GCA_004026545.1 of Mormoops blainvillei. Taxonomy (NCBI): domain Eukaryota; kingdom Metazoa; phylum Chordata; class Mammalia; order Chiroptera; family Mormoopidae; genus Mormoops; species Mormoops blainvillei. Next base: position 82,182 of record PVJD01005685.1, on the reverse strand, counting down.
GAAAAAACAGAATACTCGTCTATAACCAGAAATTGTCTACACGTGATGCTTAGAACTGCAGTAGCTCTCTCTTACCTCCATGAAGGGAGTGAGCAAATGTCCTGAGCATAGGAGAATGGAAAGAACTTGGTTTTATAACATTTTTAAGCCATCAAGTTAGCCCTGTCCTCTGATCTTAGTTTATGAGCTCAGAAAGGCCCCTATAATTGAACTTCTTTTAATGGTTTACCTAATATGGAATTTTACCCAAAGAAAATAATATCAAAGTAGGAAATGACTCAGCTATAAGACAGTCAAGTGCCCGCTGTAGTCAAAAGGCAATGTGAGAATATGGGATAGCAAAGAAAAGGGGAGGAAAGCAATAAGGTATTTCATGAATGATACAAGGCAACAGGGGATTAGTGCAACAGGAAGAGTCCAGCAGGAGCAGCAGGAGCTCTGAGTAAGCACCGGCTCCTAGATTGGGGGTGATAAGAAATGACCGTGAAAAAGGCTAAATTGAGCCAAACTCTGAAGGAACCCCAAGACTTTGGTAAGTAGAGGGTTGGGGATGGCATGTCAAGAAGCATGTGTGAGGTTTTAGAAAGAACACAGGCTATGCAGTCAGATGTGAATTCAGTCTTTGGCTCATCACTTACTAGTTTGTGACCTCATCAAAGTCCTTGATTTCTTTAATGCTCATCCTGATAGCCTAAACATAACTTATAGAATTGGGGTGAGGATTAAAAACAAAATGCATCAAACATCTGTCCTGCTGAGAGGTACATAGCAGGCACAGAGTAGTAGATGGCAGAGGTGCAAGGGGTGGTAAGACTGCCTGGCTAGGGGGAGCATGTGAGCAAAGGTGAGATGAGCTAGTAGAACCGACCTGGGCATGTTGTTCTTGACCTGGTCAGAGTTCACCTGGACCAGACCACTCGGTCCAGGTAAGAGGACATGAGCACAAAATCCAGAGAGACACAGGTTTGGGTCCAGACGTGGAGGACCTTAACTTCCAGCTGACAGGATTTAGATCTCCTCCTGTAGGCAGTCTGTGTGGTGACCATTGAGAGGTGCGGCCTGGAGATAGTGAGATGAGATAGGAGGTTGCTGCAGCAGCCCAGATGTGCAGTGTAAAAGACCTAGACCAGGCAGATATCAAGTGTTAGAGAGAAAATAAGGGTTAAGTGTGGGAGAGAAGATCAGAAAGAAACCTTCGTAGTGATGTGGGAAGCAAAGGGAAAGAAAGACTTACAAATGAGTCCTGAAGACTGAATGTTTGTCAGTTGTGTAGCGTGAAATTCAGAACAGATTTGTAACACTTTCAGATAATCATATCCCAGGTTGGCACGAGACCATTTGGCAAGATTTTTTGAAATTTTTATTGAAAGATGCTATATAAGTGGAAAATAAATGATGGCATCCAAATCTGCCTGTCATTTAATTCTTGCCTAATTGTTTGTCACTTTCCCAGTGTTTGCATATAAAGTTTGGTTCATCTGAAGGATGTGCCCCTTACTAAGATAAACACACCCTTGCTTCTGATTAGATATCAGTGAACACTTTGAGTCAATCCTATAATATGTAGTATTCGCTTATTCACTTATTGTTGACTACATGTTTATCCAGGATGAAAAGCAATTAAGGAAAGTTTATCCCTGCCATGGGGATTGTGGCACTTACAGATGTTTACAATGACCTTATTAATAAAACATCAGCCATAACAACATCTGAGGTAATGAATGACATCAGAGGCATTGTCATGTATAGAAATCAAAGAATTTTCATTCATCACATTCAGGGTAATATCTGGGGTTGAATGAGGCCTCATAATGTTCTCAGTGGTGAACCTTGAACAGATGGCCCTCTAACATTTTGAAATGCTGAATAATGTAGGTGGAATGAGTCAAATTAATACAGTACACTATATTCGAATACTATTACACAGTTGGCAGCCCTTGGAGTCTTATTTTTATCAGCCTCCCCAATAAAAGACTATAAGAAAACCCCATCGTTCATATATCTTGGGGAACTAGGCATGAGTAAAGCCTCTTAAGATGGAAGGCATCCTTCCAGTTGGTCATAAAGTTAATGTGTTTTCCAGGGGTACTTCTGTGCACAAGCAGTCCTGTAATAAGCGCAGAGCAGGTGTCCTGTCTGAGTTCTTGCAGGCTCACTGGGAAGCTAGGGCTCTAAGCCAGGTACAGACCCATGATTCGGTTTATTACAGTTCCCAGTAAAGATTTTTAAAAATCGGGCATTGATTTTTTTCCCCACGCTTTTTTCTATTCTTCATACACTTTTCCCCCTTCTAATATTCTAACTTGGGTGTTTTATTTTTTCAGACAGAATTTGATTAATAATAGACAGTGTAGATAGGCGTATCTTGGTTGACAGTGAGAAGAGTCTGGGATATTTTCTGTAACTGTGGCTTAAAGTGAGGAGAATATGCTTTGCAGCATGCAGTGAAGGATTTTTCCTTTTAATCCATAAATAAAATACAAAAGGGAAGTCGTCTTTAACGTCTACCTTTTCTTTCATCCTAGGTAAAAATTTTGTCCTTTTTCATCTATGGAACTCTCTGATGAAAAACACCAGGGCTGTGATCATTGGAGTTAGTTTAGCATTTCGGGTCCCCTGCAGAGAGATGAGTGGAGATAAATTAAATTAGTAGTCATGTATTTGTGAGGCAAAATGTCTGATTTCCCAACATGTATTGGATAATACTAGTTTAGGTGAGAACTCAACTGTCCTTAGCTTCAAATGATTTTTTTAAATGTAGGACTGGTTATGAGATCCCCACGTCCCAGACAGAGGCCCCACAGTGTTGATGTGCAGTGCGGTGTGACGGTGTAGCCATCCACTGACCCAGACCCACAGACCCGTCTTCTGGGCCTGAGTGCAGCACATGAACCAAACCTGAAATCCCTGTGGACAGTAGAGGCACAGTTACGTGTTTTAAAAAATTAATTAGAATCTAAACAGTGTCTGTGTTTCAGGGAGGATTTAATGGGTGATTTTTTTCATACTCTTTAGATATTTTAATTTCTCTATTTCTCAGTATTTTATTTTTATGATTAAAACAATTCCCACCTACTTTTAAAACTCTGGCCTTCCCCTTACCTACATGATGAAGGGTCCAGTCTAGCCTGGTTTACGGAGCCCACCACAAGCTGTCTATATTCTCCTGAGTCTCATGCCTTCTCCCTTTTCTGCCCCAGCCCTTGGTCATACGCTGATCACGAATGACACATTTAGTCCTTCTAAATTCTTGACACTCCTAAGAAACTTTTTAATTTCCTATATATTCTACTTTTTTTCTGTACTGATTTTTGAGCCTTCTCTTCTAGGTCTGAGTCAGATATCCCCTTAGATGCGATCACTGAAACCTTTTGATTACTCATTTCCACCTTTTGGGTCCTTGTAGTACTCACTGCATACAGTCATGTGTTCTTCCTGCCTCCGTGCCCAGATGGGAACTCCTAGGGCAGAGTTTGCCACACTCATCCTTCTAGGAGTGCTTTTAGCATCCTCTCTGGCTCACAAAAGGTGCCAGGAAAAACATTTTTGAATTGGGAACTTTGTATTTTAGGGGGCCTGGCTTGGAACCTAAATTAATTAATTCCATTAGTGATCATAAAACAGTCTGGTTTCAGTACGCCCTAATTTCGCTTTGCGTGCTTTAGTCAAATTCATCCTCTTTGAGAAACATTGATTTTCTTAATAGCTATGATGTAGTGAATTGGGACATTTGCAGCCTGCATCAACATGGTATTTAGGATTTTGCTGCATTTTGCAGGATTTAAGATTGAATATTTTTGAGTCTAGATTAGAGGTACTTAATTATACCACAGATACTAATGCCTTGCCACCAGTATGCCATACTTTTTTCTGTGTTTTGTACATTTGATCTCCTGTATCTGGTACTAAAAACAAAGATTAGGTAGTATCATGAAACTTTTAGAGACTTTGAAAATGTTGAAGAGCTAACAAAATGCAATATAAATTGACACACTAATGAAATAAAGTTCTTTTTCTGCTGCAGTCGAACAATACTGAATGTTAATCCACATGTATTGAGTACCTGCAGTGTTACAGGTACTGTTAAGATAAAGTAGCAATTTTGACATCTTCAGTATTTTCATTGCTTGGTTTTTTGTTTTATTTTTTACTTTTTTGAGGAATAACTTGGAGTAAAGCGCATACATCTTAAATGTACAGTAGTACAGTGGGATGATTTTTGCCTGCGCGTGCTCCGTGTGACTGCCACCTGCATCAGCATTGTCGGCACCTCCGCGCCTCTTCTTTCTCCTTCCCGCAGATCATTCTCCCTGGCCCCCCCACAAGGGGAACCACTGTTCTGACCTCTGTATCTCTGGAATCAGCCAGCAAGTACACTGTGTGTATAGTCTCTTTCATTAAGTATGACATACGTGAAAGTCATATGTGTTGTGTTAAGAATTCACTCCTTTCACTTGCTGTACATGGTTTTTAACTACTGTTGGTTAATTTTCATTTTGGTGAGACAGATTCATTATAAGGAAGGGTAAATACAGGGTGGGGCAAAAGTAGGTTTACAGTTGTGAGTTCGCAAAACACAGTTTATTCTTGTATTACTATTTATTAATTATTGTATTATCTTCCATACGAACAACTGTAAACCTACTTTGCCCTGTATTCAACTTGTGTTATATGGTTTGTTATCAGCATGACAGACCCAGTATTAATAGAATTGTTAAGTGTAAGAGCTGGAAAGGCCTTAGAAGTTTTAAAGTCCAGCCACCTTGTTTCCCCGAGTGGGGGACCTGCGGCTGGAGAACTCCTCGGCCCCTGGGCCCTCTCGACCTAGTCCAGGTTCATTTCTGCAGCCCCAGGGCTGTGTTGCAATTCAGACTTGATCGTATGGATGACCCCAATCATCAGGAAAACAGTCTCGGAGTTTAGAAATTTAGAAATACACAATCAGCAAGGCTTAAAAATGTTGGCTCTCAACTGAAAAGAATTGCAACTCTCTGGAAATTTCTTTCACTCATTTATAACACTTCCCTCTTAGTGTCAGTTCAGTGGGGTGTTTCAAGCTCTGTTCATGGAACTTACGTGCATGTTTATTTTGACCGTCTCCCGTGTCAGTGCATCGTGTTGAGCTTTTGCCATACTCAGATGTGGTCCTATTATCACAAAGATTATTCTTAGGATGAGAGGTCGTAGGCTAGATTCTGATTCTATGATCTCGGCAAGTGAAAAACTAGTCCTTAATCTTACACTTCCTGCTAAGCTACTAATGATTCATAGAAAGTTTCATAGAAGGGATTTTAAAGGAGAGATTAGTGGAGTCTGTAGCAGTGGAACCCTGAATCCCTTATTGACCCACTCTCTAGGAAGTAATCTCACAACATTCTTCAGTATGTTAGTGCCTCCTTAAATATAATTGGCAAGCATAGAAATGAGTGGCTTGTCGTTTCCCTATTTATAAAACACTATTTTTCAAATAGAATTTAAGCTCAGTGTTTATTCATGAAATAAACTTAATGAGTAATAACTATCATCTTATATTTTTGTCAGGAAAAGCAGGAGAAAGAGTACAGCAAATAGCTACCTTATCCAGATTCAACAATTAATATGTTTTATATTTGCTTTGCGTGGGTGTTTATGTGATCCGTTTCAAAGTAAATTGCATACAGACATCAGGAAACTTAGTTTCTGATATGTACCTAAAAACAAGGACTTTCCCTGCATAATAAAGTTAATATACCTAACAGAATTAATTATAATTTCCCAATATACAGCTGTCTAAAATATAGGCTGTGTTTTTAAAAATACAGTTGTGTTGCATATAGTAAAGATAAGCATTATTTCATAAAACGTGTGTTTCAATGACATGTGTGTATACATGTGCACATACACATTTTTGTATTGGTAAATAAGTACTTATTGTAATATACTACTTTATAGCATAGAGAAATCAGTTACATAAACAGGTATTTGCTACTCAGTGATACTGCTTGTTCTCTGCTGAGTTTCGTGTGGCATCTTAAAAAGTGAACATTCTCAGTAACCCAGAAATCCAACAAGGCAGGTGAAACAGGCAGGGTCCCTCTCAACGGAATAAATAAGAACCAAAATGGATCAGGAAGGAGGGGAAGGAACATGGGTAGGGGTCCTATGGAAAGGCCTCACGGAAGAGATCTTGATTGGATGGTGAGATTTCGGTAAGACAGAGGCCTTGGAAATGGCGCAGCCAGAGGGCATAATGTAAGTATTGAGATTACAAAAAAAGTACAGAAATGTAGTGAGCGGACTTCAGTGCTGAGATCCATCTGGTGGGTGGTGGAAGGAAGAAGACATTGGATATGTTGGAGTGGGACAAATGACTCAGGGATAAAGCCCTAGCAGGAGGAGGAACCCAGTTCCCTTACTAAAGGGAGAACCTTTGTACATCCTAAGCAGTGTTGTCACGTGCCTGATACTTAGCAGATTAGCGTAATGACTCCCCATGGCTGGACTGAAGCAGTAAAACCTTGAAAGCATTGCGAATCTGATTAAACTGTTGCCCTCCCGGTAAATGAGGTAGGAAGCGAGGGTGTGGATTCAGGTAGATGGGCCTGAGGATAGCAAGGAAAGGGTGACCTTGAGAGAATTCATTGAACCGAGAAATAACAAAACTAGGTGGCAGTTTGAGTTAGGATGGAGGAGAGAGAGCCTGAGTGAAAATTAGAGGGTGGCGCTGCTGATAGGTAAGGTCATTGGAATCTTCTGTAGCCTGGTCCTTAGCCACCCCACACGTTACGGAGCAAAACAACCTGCCATGACATACGACTCAAGAATTAGTTTAAGGGGCTTTGTTAGAGGACAGAGCAAGTTATAATCATTAGATAAATTATTCTAATGCAATTTTCCCTTGTTTTGCTTAAAGACTCGAAGATGGGAAATGTTAGACTTTTGTCTTTAGGGTCTGTCTTATAGTCTTGGTTTTACTGAAAATAGCAACAGAGAAGACTAGTGACACTTATTAAAAGGTTTCAGATTTTAGTCATTTGAGATTCTTTACCTTTCTAAAAGTCAGGTTACATCACTCAAACACTAGGTAGTCTCCTTTTGTACCTTTACTGTTCAGTTCTGTACGTCGAAACTTTACCCTTAGGGGACCCTGTGGTGTTATGCATCTGAGACCCTGCTTGTCTTTCCCGTCCTCTCTGCTGCAAGACACATCCACGCACACAGGCATTTCTCTGGGTGGGGCTGGGGCGGTTTATCAGCTTCTCCCAGAGGAGCTCCATCAGGGCGCCAGCAGCCTCACTGTGCTTGGCCCTGGAATTTCTGAAGTTCCCACCTATTTGGGGTATGTTGTGTTTAATAAATGATAGCCTCCACTTAAGCACTTACTCTGTGAGAGGCGCTGTCCAAGCATTTCACTGTCGTTAATTCATTTAATGCTCCCAATCATCCTGTAAAGTAGTTACTACTGTCATTTTACATGAGGAAACCGAGGCATAGAGTAACTTCCCCAAGGTATTAAAATTAACGTGGCAGAGCTGAGGTTTGAGCCTACACAGTCTGGCTCAGCATCTCTGCTTTTAACCACAAATTTATGCCACCAATGTGTGTAGCCTCTGTTTTAGGACACATGGCCTTGGAGTCAGGGCCCTCTCTTGAGCCCGAGCTGACTAGTTGCTGCAGATATGGCGGCTGAGCCCTGTAAGGCAGTTCCCTCTGCTAGAAAATATAGTCAACCCAAATATAGACTCAGTTTCTAGGAAGGGTCATGGTATAATGTTTATCTTAAAAATTACAAGCCACATTCATTTTACCTCTTTGTAGTTTCTTTTCTCCCAGATTACAGAACAATATGTTCCTAGAGGACTATTGTGTATTCAAAATACAAATCTTTGGTGCTTTTAAACTGCTGTGGCCGTGGGAGAAGGAAGAAAAGGAAGCCTTCTCTCACCTGCATCTGGGTTGCCGAGAATCTAATGAGTACGGTATTCCTCGAACTTTAACCAGTGGAGGGAGTTTATGTACTAGCTGGCATGTTTGACCGGAGGCTAGAATCATTATTTGTGGCCGAAACAAAAGCAACCTACATTTTTTATTATGTAAGAGATCTTGGGATTTAAGCTGTTCTTTTCTCTTACTTATTAATGTCAAATGGGGAACAGATTTGGCATCAAGAACTCTCCGAATCTGTTTAGTATTTGCTGTTCTAAGTATCACTTCGCAATATTTAATGATAACATCATGATTTAAGTGAACTACATAGTATATAATGTAGTATAGGTTATGAGAAATACCTTCATGCCTAGAGAAGGGTCTTATACATGCAGTAGGCTCTCAGTAAAAGGCAGGGATATTGTTAGCACTCAGACCTTGAAGCCAGCTGGGACCACAGCTCTGCCACTTGCTTGTGTTATGACTTTAGAGAAGTACTTTTTCCACCTATAAGATGGGAGTAATTATTCTAATCTTAGATTATTGAAAGTAAAAATAAAATATATGAAGCATTTAGCAAATTACATGGTGCCTACTAAGTCCTTAGTGACCGGTAGCTTCTCTTTTTAAAATAAATTTTAAGTATTTTGCCAAGATCTTTTCCTCTATCAGGCCATTCTTCTTGAGGTTTGGCCTGCTTTACTTTAAACAGGGCATTGACTTCTTAGACTTTAGAGGATAAAAAGATTCCTTTGTTTTGTGTTCACATTCTATTGAGTTGTTATTTTCTGAGGGACAAGGAACTACACTTTATAATTTTGCTGGTACATTAGATACATTATTTTTAAAAACTTTTTATTCAGTGAAATGTAAGACTGCTTCCTTGACATCACAAATAATGGGTTGAATTAAAACACAGATGTGGTTAGAAGGAGCAATCTTCTGGGTTGCCCGCAATAGTTAAGATGGTAACCTCAGGGAAAATGTCACCTGGGGAGGAAGGGAGTACACCTGCATATTCTGTACATTGTGGACCTTAGTACTTCCACTTGGTAATTGGTCACCTGTGTTCTACTTGGAGCCATGAGGCGCATCAGTTTCCTGAATGTTTGGTGAGATTCAGCAGCCAGTAACAATCCAAGGCCAGCCTGCCGGGAAGGCCATCCATCCAGCACAGCATCAGCTGCAGGTTCTTAATCGGCGCAAGCAGCCGAGAGAATGTAAACAGGAGGCGCAACAGGCCGCCCCAGTTGGCTGTTTGTCAGTCATTGTTGTCATACACCAGAATCCAAGGTCCTGTTGAGGAAGGAATGTGGGGCAGGACACAGGTAGTTTATTAGGTATTCCCACCTCTTGAGGCCTCAAGATAGTAGGGGGACAAATGTTACACAAACACTTACTGTAGCTCGGAGATCATGCACCGCAGAAGGGGTAAAGGCGGATTGGGGGGCGAGCACAAAGAAAGCAATCAGTTCCAGCTGACTTGAGGGGCGCGGGGGCTTTGAGGAAGAGGCAGTGTTTGAATCAGCACTCAAAAGGTAAATTGGCACGGTGGCCACAGTAGGGTAGGAGCTAGCAGGCCTTTAACACACTGAAACAGGAAAGCACATGAAGCCTTCGGGGGCAGCTAACTGATTGGACTAATGGAATCAGATGTCGGTTGAAAGCTTAGAACTTGCAGCAAATCCTGGTTCTGTGTCCTGTTAGCTGTAACCAAAACCTATTTGATGTCTCCCCAGTTTTCAAGTCTATGGAGCAGAGCTTATGATACCTGCTTCATGTAGCTGTGGGGTTAAATGAGAGTGTGTATAAAGCTCCTGCCTTACTCTACCGCCTTGCGAATAGCTGTGCTCAGATACCATTATGGATGGATCGGTTGGAATATAGCCAAGATAGGACCCTGATCAGGAGTTTTAAATTCTTTGCTAAGGAGTTCACACTTTAATGTAGGGAACTTTAAAGGTTTTTCAGAAGGAACAGGATGTGAGCTGATTAATCTTTTAAAAAGATCATTTTATTTGGCCCTCTGGCACCTATATTTCCCTCACCCTCACCCCAGTGTTTGTTATGGCACCAGAAACAAACTAAACCCTTACCTGCAGAGAGTAGTAGTAGAACCAAATGCCATTTCCTGGCGCAGTCTTATACAGGCGCGGCTGTAACCCTTAGTGCGGCTTTCCCTGGGTGCCTGGGAGTGGGGAATACAAGTAGCTGCGCCATGTTATGAGCTGGGCACGTTTGACCACGTTACCCATGTTACTTTCGGGAATGACTGTAGTGTTCGTCTCCAGGCAGCTCGATGTGCTCAGCATCCCCAGAGTTCACCCACCTCTTTCCACCGAGAGTCAGGCTATGATAAGGCACGTGGGAACTGGAAGAGCAATAATACCCAGAAATCAAAAAAGAGAAAGGAGTGGAAAGCACAAGGGCTAACCGCCAGGCCTAACAGTCACTCTGGGTGGCTCTGAGCTTTCTAGCACCAAGGCAAAGAAGGAAGCGTAATTGTTATCTGGTAGGCACACCTGTCATCTTCTCTGCTGTATTCCCTTTTTTATTTATCCGAGAAGCTCTACTTTAGTAGATAAATTACTTCCCCTTTTCTGCAGGACACCCATAATGTACAGAGCATGCATCAAAGTAAAAAGTTACTTGGGTTCCTACTCAAGCTGCTGCTTTTAAAAATAGGCAGCAGGCCAAGCAAGACCTCTAGGTCTCGCCCTGAAGGTCTCACTTCTGTTCGTCATAGGAAGTTGGTCGTTGTGTGTGCCAGAGAGGCCCTCATAGTGTCTCGAAAGACCTTCAGATGGGAAGTACTGAAGAACAGGGCCGGACAGTGTTGGACTTGTAGCCACCGCTCAGAAACTTAGTTAAGCACATGTCCCTCCCAAGAACACTCACCGTCGTGTTTTGGGGGTAAGGGAGGCGGCGAGTAAATGTAGCAGGGGGAGGCTGGGGTCCCAGTCCTGGGATGGAGGCAGACCTTCCTCCCCCAGGCTGCCTCTCAGGCCCTGGGCAGCCAGGGCTGGCGTTCTCTGCTTACTGGCCGAGGGCTTCGGAGAGTCATTTTTCTTCCGTCTTTAGAGCTGCCACTAAGCCCTCAGTTCCTGGGTGCGGTTCTCCTGGAGTGGATATGGTATGCCCCGCTCTCAGCCCTCCAGCCGAGTTCTCGGGTCCTTTTCCTGGGAAAGCTTCGCTGACAGACATTACCAGGAACCAATGGGAGAATAACAAGCATGGGTAGGAAAGCGTCCTGAACCCCCCAGAAGTTAGTTTAGTGCCCCAGGGGTTCCTACTTACCTCTTCCCTCACTTCTTCTGCATGTGGGAACTGAAAGCCTCAATGATGTTTATTCTGCATTTGTCCTAAAATTGGGGCTTCCTGCTTCTCCTTTGAGAGAGCTCACCACCTCCCCACAAGAAGGAACATGAGCCCTTCCTTCCAGAAGACTGAGTTCTTAGGTGAGGGTCAGGTGATAGGTGCTCACGGCTCACTTCCCTTTCCCAAACTTACCTATCTTCAAAGGATGTAGAGGCCCCGGAGACTCCTCCCTCTTAGAAATAGCCCCCTTTGGCGCTCTGGCTGGGTGACTGTTAGTTGGAGCGTCGTCGCCCACCCACCGAAAGGCAGCAGGCTTCATCCCAGTCAGAGTGCATATAGGACACAACCAGTCAATGTCCCTCTCTCTCTCAAATCAATAAACAGTAAACATATCCTTGGTGAGGATTAAAAAATAAAGAAATAGCCCTCTTTGGGCGTTGCCTTGCACCCCTCTACAGTTTCCGCCCCGGGGACCCCTTGGCTGTTCTTTACCTGCAGTTGCTACTCATTGCAAGTTGCTGGATTTTCGTTGCCATAGCCTTCCTCTGCCACCCTTCAAGGCACGGTCCTTTAAAACCTGGCCTTTTTTCCCCCTTTAACTTAACTTTTATGTAAATTGTACAGTATACAGTAAATCTGTTCCAAGTCAGACTTAATTTTATAAGGGATTAGTTTGTATTGATGGAAAGCATGAGTTATAAATTATTTTGAAGAAATATGAATTTTCTAGCGCATATAACTCAAAGTAGGTTACCACTGTTGCCTGGTAGAGGCTTAATGGGAAGTTAATTAATTTTAATTATAGTATCAAGTGTTTGTAAGTGCTCGAAGATGTTTGAAGAATTTGTTTTTGAGAGTCTTGAACACTTAACACTGTTAATTAGAAATTTCGGTGGATAAAGGATTGGCTCTCAAAGCTACTGTCTTCTAGCCTCCCTTCCAAATGTTTCTTGATTCCAGAGTAATGACATTTACTTCACCTGCAGTCAAGAAATAGAACTTTTGACACTACAGATTCTTTTTGTCAGTGATGTCAGGAGAGGAAGAAGAGTGGGGAAATAAACCCTTTATGTCAGAACTAGTGACTCAATTCCCGCTCTGTACACCGTGAACTTATTTCAAGTTCAGAGTGTACTATTGTCAGACTTGAACTACAAGAGGAAATGTCCTTTGCGTAAACAAATTAGAAGAAATATGTCACTAAGACACTTTACTAATATCCTTTCGGATACTATGAGATCATTATGATTTTTTCACTTCTAGCATGTAGTGGGAGAAGTGGCTTTCTTCTAAAATATAGGCGCTGAATATTCTGTATAGATATCCACATGAATGTTAATTATGTCACGATAAGGGTGCTTATAAGCCTTCAGAGTGATTTTTCCAGTACAGATTAGCTCAATTAGCAAGAAAACCAGGCGTTTGATGCTAGGATCTACGATTGGTTAGCTTCCCTGGGTTCCATGTTTGCTGACTGGTGAGACATTTTTCAAGGGTGTGTCAAAGTGACCTCAACAAGCAAGAGGGAAGGGGGCTTAATGGTATGCTATATATTACAAGTAGAAAAATGATAAAAGCTCCTGCTCTTCAGGAAGAAGATACAAAGTACCCCCTTCAGGGCCCTGCCTCTTGTCTCAGCGGTATCACCCAGCACAGGGACGGGGGTCTTCCTGTCTCTGCAGGCAGACCTATGGCTTCCCTGCTATGTGCCTTTTTCCCACAGTCCAGATACCAGCCCCTGACCTGTTAGTGAGGCCTTTGCTTCTTCTCCGTAGGTCCCTAATCTTATATTTCTGATTCTTACCTTCTGTTTCTCTTTCTTTCTCCTCTTAGTGATTGTAAATGCCCAGCCATGAGTTTCATAAAAGCAGTGAGCTTTTTTATCCTCATAAAATTATTTTGCCTCGGTCACTGTTTACATTTTGGAGCATGAATAAAGAAAAGTTGATTTTATATGTGTATCAAACCTGAGCTTATGTGGCTCCAGACACCAACACCAGGGCCATGGGTAGGAAGTGACATGGATGAGGATTTCAAGTTCAGCCTCGGGGAGAATTTTCTGACAGGGCAGTCTAAACCAAGCCCAGCGCTTCCACACAAGCCTGGGTAACCACGTTAGGGACACTGCAGAATGGACTGCCACATGATCGGTGGGTGAGTTATACAGGTCTTTCCAAGTCTTACATATTTTATATACCTGAGTTGGGCCCTAGCTAAGCTATTTATTACCCATGGACCTCAAGAAACATACCTGTTCTTTACAGGCCTTGCTTTTTTGATGATAGGGTTGGTGTAAACAGTATATGAATGTATTAAAAAAATCTTTACAACAATGTCTGACTCATAATAAAAATACGGTCGTTCAAGTTAGGGAGGCAGGCTCTGAAGACAGTGTGCGTGGATGTCAGTCCTAGCTCTGCCATATACAAGCTGTGTGCCCAAGGCAGTTTACTGAACTCTATGCCTAGTTTTCTTATTTGTAAAGTAGTAATAAAAGTAAAACCTGTCTCTGAGTTCTTAACACTTAAATGAGATACTGCGCATGTCGCTAACGTGAAACGTTCCTCCCGGGTTTGTGGTAGGATTGTACCGCCCTGTCCTGTACTTCCCTTGAAGCTAGGTGGGACCAGTGCATTGAGTGGAGAAGTCACAGGTGTCTCTTCTGGCAGAAGCCCCTAGGAGCCAGGGGACGATTCACCGGGCTCCCTGCCCCGCTGTGACCACCGGCAACATTCTGAGTGGCAGAAACTCCAACGCAGCCTGGGTCTCTCAGCCGACTCAACAGATTTGTTAGCCTGAACAAGAAATAAACTTTTTTTTTTTAAGCCACTGATATTTTGATATTGTTCGTAACCACGGCAAAGCCTGGCATATTCTGACTGGCATACCACACGAACAGCCTTTACTCTAGACGTGAAGTTAGATTTCTGCTACAGTGTGTACAGAATGTCAGCTGTGTTGACTCAGGCATCTCGGCCACAAAGACCTGTGAAAGACTGAATGCTGAGCATGCAGCTCCGTGGGGGCTTGACTATAAAACCGCCCTCGGGTGTGCTCTGAAATGTCTGTTGCCAGGGACATGACAGCCAGTTGAAATACCTGACCCCTTCCTTCTGTGACTAAGCTCAAGCGGCTTTTCTTTAAGCAAAGACTCATTGTACGTGGACTTGGGACTAAGCAGGCGGTTGTTATCTGTTCCCTCATTCTGACCTCTCTCCACGGCCCCGCAGCTGCACATTCTGACCCTCAGTGACCCCCAGAGCCTTGGGGGACCACTGCCTCAGTCCATGCCCTCCAGGAGGCCTCAAGAGCCCCGCATCCCCCTTGCCAATGTGGGTGGTGTGCCTCTGCACGCGCTCTCCCTCCCTTTTTGTTCATTTCCCTCTAGAGCTCTAGGGGGTAAATATGAAATGTCACAGGGGACAGCTCTCTTCGGGCGCCCGAACAGTATGTTCAAGCAGCCCTGGTAATGATTGAGTTGAGGGAGCTGAGCTCATTTAACGTTGTGCTGGAGGCTTGGATTGTTGCAGAGATGACTCAGTGTCGGCTTTTGACGTCTGTCCAGGGCTTTAGGTTTTCCTTAGCCTTTGTTCCAGAACATTGAGGTGACAGTGGAAATGTTTCTGCTGCCCGAAGGAAAACATTATTAGAAATGGCTTTCCCTGGGCTGCTGGTGTTCCGCCTTTCATGTAAGGTAATAATAGTAGCCAAGTAATTCTGAGAACTGAAAGAGGCTAGCAGTCATTTTAGAAAATAGCATCTTCTCTGCCAGAACAGTAATTCATGTTTATTATTTTTTTTAAATTGGAACATATGAAAACACAATAAAAAGAATGACTCCTCATAACCCCATGGTACAAAAATAACCATTGTTCCTTTCAGTTTTTACATGTAAGTAACATTTTTAAATGAAATTGGAATGATAACAATAGCAAACATTATCGAAATCATTCTCTGTGCCAGGAAGTCTTTAAGCACGTTATGTGCATTATCTGATTTTTCTTCACGACAACCCTTTGAAGCATCGTCTGCATTTTACAGAAGAGGAAACTGAGGCACAGAGAGGCTAAGTCATTTCTCCAAGGTCACACAGCTCCTAAGAGTGGTGCCAAGATGGAAACCAAAGCCCTCTGCCCCCAGAGCCCTGGACCTTGACTACTCTGTGATACTGTCTCACAGTAAAGGCACATTTCATGGCATGGGATTACTTTCCATGGGATTTTGCAGTGTCAGCTCTTGAGAAGTCTGGCTCTGTCTCCTTAGTCTGTAGATTGGGATCTAAAACCACAGATGTGATTTGATTTACCTAGAACAGTGCAGCTGGTAAATGTCGGTGCCAAAACTAGAACACACCTCCTAACCCACAAAGCCCACATGCACCGTGGCTGCGGGGGTATGTGAACCTTTGTCCTCTCCCCATGTCGCAGCCCTGAAACAGCTCACTATTGCCCTCAGTGCCAAGTCCAGATGAAAGGTAGGATGGAGGACTCTCATGGCTTTCTTCCCAGAATGTATATGAAATTTCAGTTTGTGTTCAGGGAGTGTATGGGCATCTAGTGTTTGCCGACTCTTAATTACTCCACAGAGGTAGGGCTTTAAAAGGCTGCAAGGAGTGGCCCAGCAGTAGGTCCAACTTTTTACCCATATCAAACATTTCTTACTGAGATTTGTTGGTGAGCAGTAAGAGTGATTGATTTGAGCTTTAAATACGTAGTTTTCCTCGACCTGAATTCTTGAAGACATGCCAAGCATTGTTTTAACTTTAAGTGAGCCAAAAGTCAGCCAACCCTCTGTGCGTAAACATTCCTGTCTACGCGAGGCTGTCCTGGCCCAACAGTCTGTAAGAGAATAAGGGTGTTGTGTTGAGACGCCGGTGTTGATGGGTGGCCAACTGCAGTGTGGTTGAGAATTAAAGGAGGAAGAACAGGTGATGGTTTACTGCTGCAGTCAGCAAGGTACGAAAACCTCTGTATCTTCAAGTGTGGTGGTGGACTTCTCAATTGAGAACAAGCAGGTTGGTTTGGTTTGGTTTTATTTTTAAATAGCTTAATCTATTCCAGCGAGCACAAGGAGGGCAAGACCAAGTTCTTAGGAATCTTAGAAACAATGTAGAGCGAAAAAAAGACAAGAATGCTGAAGTCAGGTTCATGGTTACCCTGGAGGTGGGGGTGACGTAGTTGCGTGATTGAAGGGGGCATGAAGAAGTTTCTGTTCTGTTTTTTGTGTGTTTTTTTTTAAACTGGGTCCTAGTTATATGTGTTCAGTTTGTGGAATTCATAGTTTTATACATACTAGTTGTTCTGTTTTCTGAGTATAAATTGTACTTAAAAGTCCTTATTTGTGTTTGTGTATGTTGTTGCACATTGATCTCCATTTACTTGAATCAGTGTGAAGTGAGGTATAATTTATTACCTAGATATTAGGAAGATATCTTTACCTGGAATGGTCAGGTCTGTATAGGCAGGACTTCCGAGATCATTTTTTGATTCTATTAAAATGTATCTTAAATGAGTTCAGGGTAGACTCTCCTGAATGATGAAGAATGAGGTCATTTTAGCTCAGCAGACATTTACCGACAGCCCCTGGGAGCAAGGGACAATGCTAGCACGAGCTGGATACAGGGCAACCCATCTCTCCCCTGAGGAGCCTGCACCCTGCGGGCTTCAGGTCCATGCATAGGTGATAAAGGAGGAAGCGGAGTGGTGTCACAAAAGCACCGTGAAGGATCGCAAAAAGGAAAGGCAGCTTTTCGGTGGGACTAGGAAAATCTTCACAGAAGTGGCCTTGGAAATGGATCTTACAGCATATGTAGGATTTTGATTAGCAGAAGTGGGTGGGTGATAGGCATTGCAAATAGTAGACACGGGGAAATCCATAGAAAATTTGTGTATATTCTGGGAACTTTGGGTTGCATGGTTCACTCAAGATGACCAGCATCCATCAGGTACAAGGTGAAGCCTGAAAGGTAAGCTATGGCCTTACAGTGGCCAAGTTGTATTATTTGGGAGGCATTAAGGAGCCAAAGAAAGTTTATGAGAAGTAGAGAAACATGATTAGATTAGACACCTTTAACAGGATCAGTTTCCCAGCCATGTGATTACACAGGTAGCCTGTCTGTCCAAAATAAACATTTGCTAGGTGTACTGCATTCTTTCTTACTGTAATTTGAGCCTATTCTTTTTTGGGTCTGCTAGTGAACCCTAGATACCGAACTTCCTTGAGTTTCCTGTGCTCATCTCTCTAGGACTCGAGGATTATTGTATGTCTTCTTTAGTCCCTATACCCATCCTTCCCTCTTGACCAGGTGAAATCACAGTTCCTTTAGCCTTTTTTCATACACCCTCTTTTCCAGTCGGATAGTGATTTTGCATCTCGTTCTTCCCAGCCTGATGCTCTTGTGCCAGGTAAAACCACCAGTGTCACTGACGCACGGCAAAATCTTGTGTGGGAAGAGAGAGGCCAAGAAATATTATTAACAAACTTCTGTAAGTCATGAAGGAGGCCTGACCCACCAGCCTGGGCTCCCTTCTCTGGGAAAAAGCACTGGGGGGGATTTTTCATGTGGCAAACTGTTAATATTTGTTGTTGGCAACAGTTCACATTCGAGTCTGGGCCACTTAGGCAGTGTGAGGTTTGTTTAGTTATTATCTTATTAATTTTTTACTACTATCAGCATACGACCCTCTTAAAAAAGGAAACTTAGGCTGAATATTGTCTTATCTCCCACTTAAGACTCTATATCAAGGCATTATTCTAATCAAAGGGTTGTTAACTTGACAGATAAGATGCTTCAGTTTAGATCTTAGGAATCTTTGTTTAAAGAATGTATTCAGACACTACAAAGACCTGTTTGTAGTCCTCTGGGGACACTAGTCGTAGAGTGTCCTAACTGGAAAGAGGACCTGAGTTAGGGTGACTTGATTCAAATCCTGACTCCTTTAAGTCTCAGGTTCTCCTCATTGTGTGGCTTTAACACATTCATTCTTTGCCTGGCTTGGTAGTGAGGATCAAACAAGACAACCCTGTGAACTTCCACAGTGACTGCATTCGCCTTCCCTTTTAGAGCACAGACTAGCGCCCCCTCTGCCCTCCCTGCCCTTGCCGCCCTCACAGCCCCCGCCAAGATGCTCAGCTTTGCAGTTCTTTTCCCCAGGTGGCCTTTGAATAAGAACACTGTTTCACGTAGTCTTAGTACTGTTTTTTCAAATCGCTTTAGTTGTGGTTTGCGGTCGTTTCCACATCTAAATACTGTCGTTGTATTACTCAGTTATTAAAATTAATTTTGTACCATATCATTTCATCACATCTGTTTAATGATTTCATTAAGAAAATAATTTCTTGTATAGGTGAATGTACCTGCTGGAACGTTACTTTTTTATCTTTCTTTTTTTCATTCTCCTTCTGTTAAAGGATTGAGTTCTGAATTGGATGCACTTCCCACAATGGTGAAGTTCACTGTGGAGGGGTATGGCAGGCATCCCAGTTACCTGGGCACTTTGGGGAAACCAGGACTGACTGGTCACCTCATTCCATTATGCATTTTTACCCTCGCAACCAAAAGTTACTGTCTTATCAGACAAAAAACTGGATACCCTGGGAGATCTGAATCTCACAGTTAGTACACGGACACAGGAAGGAGTTGGGTTGTCCTGTATTCAACTTGAGAGGATAGTTGAGCTTTCTAAAAACCTGGGACTTAATGTATGTCTGTCGTGTGTGCACAAATTTTATCACAGTAACTGTCTCTTAGACGTCAAACCTTAAAGTGCTGCTTCTGCCCTGTCTTTTTCAGGTAGAACGACATGACATGACTACCCTAAGCCTGCCCCTAAACATACGCCGAGGTGGGTCAGACACCAACCTCAATTTTGATGTACCAGATGGCATCCTGGACTTCCACAAGGTGAAACTCAGTGCGGACAGCCTGAAACAAAAAATCCTAAAGGTAACAGAGCAGATCAAAATCGAGCAGACATCGCGTGACGGGAACGTTGCCGAGTATCTGAAACTGGTCAGCAGCGCTGACAAACAGCAGGCTGGCCGTATCAAACAAGTCTTTGAGAAGAAGAATCAGAAATCAGCTCACTCCATTGCCCAGCTGCAGAAGAAGTTAGAACAGTATCACAGAAAGCTCAGGGAGATTGAACAGAACGGAGCCTCCAGAAGCTCAAAGGACATTTCCAAGGACAACCTGAAGGACATCCAGCACTCTCTGAAAGATGCCCACTCCAAGCCTCGAACTGCTCCGCACAGCATGGAGAGCAGTAAATCGGGCATGCCAGGGGTCTCCCTCACGCCCCCCGTATTTGTCTTCAATAAGTCTAGAGAGTTTGCCAATTTGATCCGGAATAAGTTTGGCAGCGCAGACAACATCGCTCACTTAAAAAATTCCTTAGAGGAGTTTAGGCCTGAGGCAAGTGCCAGGGGCTATGGCGGCAGCGCAACTATCGTGGACAAACCCAAGTATGGCAGTGATGACGAGTGTTCGAGTGGCACGTCGGGCTCTGCGGACAGTAATGGGAACCAGTCGTTCGGGGCTGGTGGAACTGGCACACTGGACAGCCAGGGGAAGCTCAGCGTGATCCTGGAAGAGTTGAGGGAGATCAAGGAGACCCAGGCACAGCTGGCTGAGGACATCGAGGCGCTGAAGGTGCAGTTTAAGAGAGAGTACGGTTTTATCTCTCAGACTCTGCAAGAGGAGCGATACAGGTATTTCAGACTGTGCTTTTAGAATATATTTGGAAGCATGAGTTAAAAACTGCAGAGACATTGCTTGACAGTGATAGGCTTCCTAATGGTTGTGTTTTTCATGAAGAGGAATATGGGTCAAAAGGCATTTAGGGATCAGTAGTTCTTTCCATACTTCATACTTAGTTTAGAGAAAGGCATAATATGTGTGGGTCTGTTAAAATACCCTGTGTTAGTCTGTGACTCACGGGTATGCTCAGCTCCTGATTTAGGGACTTCTCTTGGGATGTTTTATTACAGTAGTTCATAGACCTGTATTTGATTTTCCCCCATAATAACTATCAAGTGAAAAACTAATTCATTGTCCAACAAGGTAGATTTTATTTGGTACATCAATATTAAAGTCTTTATATAGCATATTTTAATGTACTGTATCTTACTCATTAAACTTTTCCCCCTAAATGAAGAGTGTTCAAAATGAATTTTAAGATTAAAGTATAAATTTCAAATCTGTGGATTATATATGGTGGGGAAAAAAGTACATTTACAGTTGTGAGTACAGGAAATACAGAGTTTATTCTTGTATTATTATTTGTTAATTATTATATTATTTTCCATACAAACAACTGTAAACCTACTTTTGCCCCACCCAGTATTAGCTAATTTTAAAAGTGAAGTAGGTTGGCTTTTATGTGTTAATAAAAAGTCTGTATGCCCAAATATGAGGTGATTTTCCACCATTTACCAATTTAAAAAAATTCCTCAAAGGTTTTCTGGTCAAAATGAATATATTAACTTATAAAAATGTAGGTAAAAAAGTGAATAGATATCACATATTGTAAGATTTCAATTTGAAGTTTAGCTTACATGTTTTATATGTGATACCTGCCTCTATATATGTATCAATTTAGGAATGTGGCTTTTTTCAACTCAGATTTTATTAAACAGTTTTTAAAACCTTTCTTATAATCTTTGGTTTCTTTGACACACAAGAAATATTTTTCAGTCACAAATTTTCCAGAGAATATTAACCTTAATTCTATTGGAATAGTTCGGGATATAGTACTCTTTGGATCCAAATTCTATCCCAAGTCACAAATACCCACTTACATAAATTTAGGGAAGTGTCTGTTCTCATTTGTTATATAGTTGTATTTGTGATCTCCATGATTTAGCCACTGACTATATTGCTTACCTTAAGAGTTCTTTGAAAAGCTTGTTTATAACACCAGCATGGGGCACCTATGAAGTCCTACCTGAGAATAAACTTAAATATGTAATTTTTGTCTCTTTTAAAAAAATGATTCTGTCAGGTATTCTATATAAGTATCTTAAAACTGGCATTGATCAGCATCATTTCAAGCTAATACATCTTCCCCAAATAGTGCTTCCTGTTTCAAAGTAAATATTATAAGCTTATGTAAATATAAGACAAATCCCTCTTCTTTGAGGTGGAGGAGGGCTGAGAATGGGATTCTTTGTGCTTCTGTTCCTTACATTTGGACTTTTGGAAATGCCACCTGATAAGCCATCTATAATTTATAATGAGCTTAATTTGTTATTGGTACTTAAGTTCCAAGAGCTGAAACATGTATTCAGGATCAATGTGTACACTGGGAAAGAGAGGAATTGGCTCCAGTAGTGATTAGTTCTTTCTTCATAGGCACTCTGGTGCCCGAGAGCCATGCCCGTGAACCACTGGGCACCGTGGGGCAGAGGAGGGAGAGGCACCAAGATGCCCATGGGCCCCTGCTTTGAGCAGGAGCCGGGAGAGCCCTGCTTTCTGACCAGCCGTGATATCTGCGTCATTGCTGAGGTCTGTGCTGTCGTCATTGCTGCCGGCAAGGTGCTGGTCTGACCTGGGTGGAAAAGCCAGATTTGCTTTGCCTGAAACCTCAGTGGTGTGGACGGAGTCAGGACTGCAGAGACCGGTCTTTTCTGGAGCTAGAAGTCAGTGTTTCCCACAGCTAGATGTTTCCTTTGGAAACACAGTCTGCCGGGAGATGAAAACAAGCCAAGGGGCACTGACGGCCGTGAGATATAAAGGACGTTGTTCTAGAATATGCCATTAGAACACCTTTGAAATGTCATGCTTAGAACTTCTCCTCTCTTTACAAAGGTACGAGCGACTGGAAGACCAGCTCCATGACCTGACGGACCTGCATCAACATGAGATGGCCGACCTGAAGCAAGAGCTGGCCAGCATCGAGGAGAAGGTGGCCTACCAGGCCTGCGAGCGCTCGCGGGACATCCAGGTGCCTGTCCCCTGTCAGAAGGTGCTCCCCAGGCACTGCCCAGCCGCTCATTCATTTAACAAACTAAGTGCATTACCCTAGAGCCCTAAAGGATTCCTGGCTCATGCAGCAAACATTTCTTCTCCGCCTTACTTACCCCATT
Organism: Mormoops blainvillei; assembly: GCA_004026545.1. Taxonomy (NCBI): domain Eukaryota; kingdom Metazoa; phylum Chordata; class Mammalia; order Chiroptera; family Mormoopidae; genus Mormoops; species Mormoops blainvillei. Next base: position 59,874 of record PVJD01005685.1, on the reverse strand, counting down.
AGCCCACGCTACAGACGTTACAGAGTAACGAAGCTATATTCTGTTTACTTTCTGTCTCAATTAGTTAACAAATATTTATTATCTACCCCTGAGCTCCTCACCTAAACCCTACTCTCTTCACACAACCAAAATATTTTTTAATTATAATATATAAAACAAATCTTGCTTTTTTTCTCAAGATTTTATTTATTTATTTTTAGAGAGAGGGGAAGGGAGGGAGAAAGAGAGGGAGAGAAACATCGATGTGCGGTTGCCTCTCACACGCCCCCCACTGGGCACCTGGCCCGCAACCCAGGCATGTACCCTGACTGGGAATGGAACTGGCGAACTTTGGCTTCGTAGTCTGGCACTCAGTCCACTGAGCCATGCCAACCAGGGCGAATCTTGCTTTTATAATCAGAAGTTTATATCTTTTGACCTCCTTCACCCATTTTGTCCCCCACCCCCCACCTCTGGCAACTACCAGTCTGTCCTGTTTCTATGAGTTCCGTGTTTTTTTTATTCAACATGTAATTGAGATGGTACAGTATTTATCTTTCTTTGACTTATTTCACTTAGCATAATACCCTCTAGCTCAGTCCATGTTGTTGCAAATGACAGTATTTCCTTCTTCCTCGTGGCTGCATAGCATTCCATTATAGATAGACTACCACATTTTCTTTCGTTATTCATTCATCGATAGGCACTTGATTTGTTTCCATGACTTGGCTATTGTAAATAACGCTGCAGTGAGCGTGGGATTACAGATACCTCTTCTAGATACTGATTTTATTTCCTTTGGGTGTATACCCAAAAGTGGGATTGCTGGAGCATAGGGTAGTAATATTCTTATTTAGGAGATAGTTTGGGTTAATACTGTTTTTCTTTTTTTAAAGAACCATACTTTAGGGATGAATGGGGAAGGTAAAGGGAGGGACTTCAGAAGCCATTTCAGCATTTTTTGGTTTCATTTCTAGTCAGCAGTGTAAAAAGGGCATCTCTGTGAGTGACTGGAGGGTGTTACTTGTTCTGATGCTTAGGATCCTGGCTGTACTACTTTCTGTGGAACCCAGGGGAAGTTAGCTCTCTGTGCCTCAGTTTTCTCACCTACAAAATGGAAATATTAATGATCTCTGTCTCTTGAGGTTGTCAAGAGGATAAATGGGATAATAACTTAAAGTACTTAAATCTTTGCCTGACACATAAGCAGTCAAAAAATAAATGCTGACCATTCTTTTTGTTATGTTGGTGAGTGGTATTTCCCAGGGCTGTTAGCTGAGCTTTGTCCCTTTCTTCAGATTTCTTTTGTTCTTGGAGGCAGGGCGATAGAGGGGCTGGGCTAGTGCAGGTGAGGGCAACTGTTGCCTGTGGGGATGCAAGGATATGTGGTTGTTTTAAGCAAATGAGCATTCGGGTTTTTTTTAACCCTGAATTCCCAATTTAAAGAGTTTTAAAAAATAATCCTGTCCTTTGTCTTTATCCCCAATAAGTTAAATTCCGGACCTGAGAATATTCTAAAGGTTGTGGGGATGGATATCTCCTAGTGGCTGCTGTGACTAAAGTTCCTTACAACACATTGCTTAATTGTTCTGGATTTTTCTTCTGCTAACAAAAATTTGGTAGCAATTCTAAGGCAATTCTGGGATCAGTCTATTTATATATGTAATTCGTCTAGCCTATCAAAAAAGAATGAATTTGCCTAAAATGTTGATCTTTTGTCATATTCTATATCACCTCTTCCATGCCATGTCCAAAATGAAGACCACCTTGGGCCCAGGTATTTGAAATGAATACGTGATTTCCGGGGCACTTGCATGTTTTTTCAGAGAGCCAGCATTTTTTAGAATGTGAAGATCTAAAGAAGTTTTACCCTTTTTGTTGGTAGCCTGTATAACGAAAGTTATATAGTAACAGCAAACCCTATTCTTCGGCTCATAGCGTATGTTCAGCAGAAGAAAAGTGAATCGTGTTAGAGCCATTATGCTATTTCTAACCTAAAAAGATGACTGCGTTTTAATTGAGCAAACACATGTTGGTGAATGAGTTAGATAGTAGGCTAGTGAACTTGAAAGGGCGCTCATTGGACCGCCCCTGCTTAGGTCCCTTCCTCTCAAGAGACTACAGTGTTTTTCTCTTTCAAGCCTCATATCCTATATCCCCGTCTTTGAGTGTCCAGCCGGTACATAGCACCTGCTGCATGCCCCTCACTGCCTCCCTGCACAGCACTGGGGGCCTGTCCTCTTCCTCATGCAGCTGTGGTCTCTTGGCTGGGGAGGAGGGCTAAAGGGAGGCTTGGCATAGTCTGATGGGTCAGGAAGGCTCCCTTCAGGGCGTGACAGTTGATGTGAGACCTGAAAGGCAAATGAGAGATCCACAGGTGAAAAGGGCAGGGAGTGGAGAGGCAGACATTTCAGACACAGGACACTGCATGTGCAAAGGCCCTGAGCACGCTCCTTTTCAGAACTGGAAACAGCCAGTATGACCAGAACACAGTGAGGTGGAAGGGGACTGGCATTAAGTGAGGCAGGAGAGTGGCTGGGCCTGACCCGTGTTAAAGATTTCAAAGGTTTTACAAAAAGGAATGACATCATACGTGCATCTTTCAAAGATCATTTGGGCTGCCATGTGGAAAGTGGATTCACGGGGTTGAGAATGAAGAGGGTATATGGAAAAATCTGTGTAGGTTGCAGGCAAGAGATCCGGGTGGCTTAGATTGGGGTGGTAACTGTGGGAGGAGAGAGAAATGAACCAGCTGAAGTAGACATTGGATGTTGTATCAACGGGGCTGGGTGATGCTGTTGACAAATGCCACTCGGGTTTCTGGTATGAGGGACTGGGCGGATCAGGTGCTGCTTTTTGAGAAAAGGAACACTGGCAGGGAAACGGGGTTGGTGGCAGGTGCAGGAGAAGGTGCAATACATGAATCCACGTTTGAACATGTTGCATTTGAGGTGCTTCTAAGAAGCTCAAATGAACATGTCAAGAAGGCTTGTAGATACATGTGTCGATCTCAGGAGAGACAGCTGGGCTAAATGTGTACTAGAGTCATCTGAGTCTTAGTCACTGAAGGCTTGGAAAGATTGAGATCTAATAAGAAGGTGTAGCCTCAGATAGCGTCTCAAGTAATGCGGCATTCCAAGAGCAGGTGAAAGCGGAGTTGTCCCCAGCCAGTCCTGTCCCCACGCTTCTCCCGCCATGCTCTGCCAGGCCGTAATGGCTGCGCACAGACTCTGAGCAGTGAAATAAGCACGAGCGATCTCAGATAGCACCTGCTCCGTGGCTGGAGGTAAACAATTGTCCCAAAATGGGACCACACCCTTCTTCTGGTTTGTCCCTCATGGTACCAACAGATGCCAATATTTTAGGCACTTTATTTCATATATAGGTGGAGTCAAAATACTTAACCATAATTTCTCATTTATGATTTTTTTATGGTTATGTACACATGTTCATTCTACCCATAAATAACAGGATCAAACGAGCCTTGGGATTCTTGTTTTGTTTCTTTACTGTCATCATTGCCGTCATCATTGTCAGCCTGGCTACGTGAAGCTGCCTCAGCACCAAGCGTTCTGAGCTGGGGGCTTTCATGCACTTCCGGGCAGGCGCTCGCATCTTGCCCATGACCTCACAGCATTTGATCCTTGCTCTCGCTTTTGCCCACAGGAAGCCCTGGAATCCTGCCAGACTCGCATTTCTAAGCTGGAGCTGCACCAGCAGGAGCAGCAAGCTCTGCAGACAGACACAGTGAACGCCAAAGTGCTCCTGGGGAAGTGCATCAACGTGGTCCTGGCCTTCATGACGGTCATCTTGGTGTGTGTGTCCACCATCGCGAAGTTTGTCTCACCCATGATGAAGAGCCGCTTCCACATTCTTGGCACCTTCTTTGCTGTGACTCTTCTTGCAATATTTTGTAAAAACTGGGACCATATTCTGTGTGCCATAGAAAGGATAATAATACCCAGATGAAGCCACTGGTTCCCATCTTCAAGTTTTTATTTTAAAGAGAACTCTGTGCATACTACCAAATCTTAAAATGAACAGCTGTGCCAACTGAAGATTACCGGAAGGACTGGGGCTGTGCTGTGAATAACTACAATTCCCTTAACCCGGCAGCAGTCGCCAGCCCAGTCCCTGTGCCTGGTGAACGTGCGTCTGCCTCAGAACCTCTCCCCACGTTACTCACTGCCTTAATCAGACCCGATTTCCTGCCCGCCTGACTCGCCCAGTGTGGTAGATCTCTGGTAACTGAGCACTTGGCATAATTAGTGGCTCAGAAGAAAAGGGAATTTCAGTCTCTCTCTCTCTCACTCTCAAGTCTCTATCAAAATCGAGCTCACCATTGTTAGCGGTTACGTTTTCCCTGAGCCCTGTAAGCAGCGAGAATGTGGCACGACTCAGGGAAGGGAAAAAGCCCAGGCATTGACCATGTCGAACACTCAACGGCCGATGGAAGGTCAGGACCCCCCATGTAACCCATCCCAGTGGTCCACAGTGGCCGTAGGTCCCATAGGTGCCCAGTGTCCATAGCTGTGACTTATGTGTGACTCTCTGTAACATGGAAATCTTATTTTACACCCATTTATTCACACGAAGTCTAACTTAGTTGCCGTGTTGCACTTTAAATGGCAAGACACGAGGTTGTGTGAATGGGGCGTCTCTCTTCTCATGCCCTCGGAACCGTACACCTGATTCATCCTAACCGGCTCTCAGATGCCCAGCCTCCCAAGCATGGAGAAATGCTTCCAAGTCCCTCATCATCAGACTTGAACATTAATTGGGAGTCCTGTGAGCCCTGCTCCAGGGGTTTGCGATTCAGCAAACCCTGATTTTGGCAATCACCTGTGAGAATGTGATTCACTTTATTTGCAGGTCTGTGAGGGGTTGCAAAGCTCACTTAGTAAATGAAAACACACGATGCTCATGTTGCAGGTTTTTTTTTTTCTTTAAGAAGGAAAACCGAATCATAGTTTATAAAGCTCAAGTGCACTAAGGTAGGAACACTGGAGCAGGAGGAAAATATGGCATGTGTCCAATTGGATGGCAGCTACATTGGTGGGAGTAATTCACCTGGATGAAGATTGAGATGGTCCACTTAGGACGCTGAGAAACCAGAAAATAAGATAAATTAGACGCAGTGCCTGAGCCAAGGTTACCATCTGCCTTCTAGGGTTCCACTGAAAGTAAGTCCTAAGATAACAGTGGCCACGTTTCCCACGTTCCTACAAAGGTAGCATCTTTGGCTTATTTGGGGGATGCCATTCACTGTCTTTAGCCTACTTTCCTTTAAATCTGTTCATCTGTCTACATAAAAGGAAACTGCTATCTAAGCCCTTCCCCCGCTACCTACTCTGTTATCTGTAGGCATAAAGATGCACCTGGGTGTACAGTTTCTTCCAGAAAACATCAAATTACCTGGATTTAAATGAAGTGCAATAATTTACAAACAGCTGCTTGTAGGGAAATCTCCTGAAAAAAATGTGACTATGTCCCACGGTTTGAGAGAACAGAATAGTTGAGCATTTGGTGCAAGTCCAATGTGTGTGAGACTCACAACTCAAGCCTTTTTTTTTTTTTAAGTTTTACCATTCAGTGGTTTTAATCAGTTCACATATGTATACAGCTATCACCGTTACATAACTCCAGATGTGAGCTTTTTAAGACAGTAAACATAATTTCATGAAATTGTTGCCTATAAAGTATTTTGGATTCAGGGAAGAGGGAGTTACTAACCCAACCGCATCTCATGGCTGTGTCCTTTCACTGTCAGACTCTCCCTGGGTCTCCCAAGTTCACTGTAAATATACTGTGATCCATCAAATCCAGGGGACAGAGACAGGTTCCAGATCCAGGGAAGGGAGGGAGAGAGAATGATGTGCTTCCTTCTGTGTTTATATTTCAGTGGCCAGTGTCCCCCTTTACCTGTGGGCATCAGCCTCCATGGGGCCTCAGGGCTGGGTATAACTTACACACTTGCATCAAGCTGGATCCTGGGTGGAGTGGGCTCCTCTTGATGTCGGTGAATCTTTCAGCAGCACTTTGGACATGCCCAGGGTGTGGGGTGGGTGTAGGTGCTACTGGTGTGGTAGCCCTGAGGTGAGGGCTGGGGGGTGGGGCAGAGGCAGGTCCAGGAAGACACAGGCCTCCTCCTACCATCACATGCCACTCCAAGGCTCAACCCAGCATGTTTGCTGCTGTGACACTTCCCAGACCTGCGATCAGTGTGTACTCCCCAGTGAGAGACGTGAAGGAAGCGGGAAGCAGCACACTCCGCCCTCTCCAGTCTGGAGCAGTGCGCTAACTGCAGGAAACTGGCTGCTCTGAAATAGTGTAGCATCTAAATCATTGCACCTCATCAGAAATTCTTTTTACAGAATTCCTATTTTCAGTGACTCTCATGAGACATCGGATAAGCTTGTTTTTACTTCGATATGCTAACCTACACGGCATATTTATTATAGAGTTTTGTTGAAAGTTCATGAAGTTTTCTGATAGGTGATATACACCAAGGGCGCTTTTACTCTCTGTAGTTTATTATTTTCTTCTTAAGGAATAAACCCTCCCACTGCTCGTTTTCTGCACTGCTTAAGGAAATTAAATAAAATGTTATAAGTATACAATTAAAATAGTGATCAAGCTAAGACATATCCTGGAACTGAATATTTAATTTACATTTAAGTCGACTAATTCCTTTCCCCACCTTGCATTGGTAGTAAACACTCTGTGCATCCCACTAAAGAGGAAAGCCAGTTGTGGGAAGGGCGAGCACCTGCTCATCCGTGCACTGACTGAGTCATTGTGTGGATATTGGGCATGGGATTCTAGCACTGGAATTTTTCCTGACATATTCTTGATTGACAGGATAATGATAGTTTGCTGAGGACAAAACAAAAACCTAAAAATACTCCGTTCTGGGTTTTGAGTTGGCTATTCCAGCTGATATTTTGAGTGTGATTGAGCCAGAGCAAAACACTCTCCCCCCAAAAATAAATAAATAAAGTCATAATGAGGCGGTAAATAAAAGCCCTGTATTGCTGATTGGGGGCAGTGAAAATTTTTGGTGTGCACCATTTTTACTTACAGGCTCACTACGGTCTCTTGGTGGGCTGAAATCTGAAACCCCTCCTCGTTTCAGCCGGTGTGCTGTTTTCCCTCTCCGCCTCTTAGCGTCCCAGTGATTTTAGCCCCTCTCCTGCTTTGTCGTTCTTGTTTTCATTGAAATATTGCCCCACTGTGTATGTCCCTGACCCTGCCATTCTTCTAGCATATCAGGTTTAATTATGGGTTCAATAACAGCACCGGGAACTTGCTCCCCTCGGGCAACTAATTACTTTCGTCCTTTTTGTTTGCATTTTAAATACCAAATCGTTTTGCATTGAATGGGAACATTTATTTTGTATTGAAACCAAATATAGTTGTATTAGTTTGGAAAAACATTTAATTATACTTATTAATGTGAATGTGAGTGATCAAATAAGCCTATTTCGCATATTTTTATAATTGTGAGGAACTGGTGGTAGGACAAAGTGGCATTATTTAAAATTCAGGGCTTTATTTGGAGAGAGGTGTTTCAAGAAATTTAGCATATGTGCTAAAGAAAGAGTTGATCCAAAAAAAATAAGTCACTGTAAACAGTGAGATTGGCCTGTTTACATCAGAAGTAGTTAAGAAGTTTAAAAAGGTGGTATAGTTAATAAGAGTTTGAAACCCATAAGATATAAAGCAGAATTAACCTATAATTTTCTAAAGTCACTACAATTTCTCTGTTTTATAAGAAGCTGGGAAGTAATGTACCTGAATTGTTTTAGGAATGATTTATGTGTCGCAATTTTAATTTATGTATTTAAAGCATGTCTCACTGTGTTTGTCCTAAGAGAAATGTTTCAACAAAACGTGCTCTGTGTTTAAGATATGTTTATGCAGTAGATAGTGGCTCTGAAAGTAAAAACTGGAAATGTTTATTGTGAGATCCATTGCATAATTTCCATTTTGTGGGGTACTATATAGTTTCATGTCAGCCTAAAATTGTAAACTCTCTGTAGATCACCCCATTCAAAGCAGGTGCCGTTATTTTTTTAAATAAACACGATGTTAGCTTTGATGTTAAATAAAGAGCTAGATTTCTTAAATTTTCCCATTTGTCAGAGCCAACATCAATAGCAGACTTGTTTGTGTGTATATCATTGATTTTTTAAATAGACTTTATTTATTATTTCTTTTAATAGACTTTATTTCAAGCAAACTTGATCAGAAGGTACAGAAATTTCCCATGCACCCCATCCCCACACATGCACTGCCTCCCCTGCTGTCAGCATCCCCGCCCCCCAGCCAAGGGCACACACTTGTTACAGTTAATGAACCTGCACTCACTTCCTTATCCCCCGAAGTCTGTAGCTCCCCTTAGGGTTCACTCTTGTGCCTTCTGTGACTTGACTTTCACCATTGCAGTATCGTATGGAATACTTTCACACCTAAGAATCCTCTGTGTTCTGCCTATTTATCCCTCCTTCCTTCACCCCCTATAATCAGTTTTTAAGCTAATTCCAAGTGTATTTCATCAAAAGTTGTTGGTGTGTGATAGGCAGCCCATTCCTCAAGCCCTAGTGGGGAGGGAATCACTTTCTAATAGATATGACCATTAAGATGTAGAAATTTAAAGGACACAGAAGGACCATGGTGATACCAAACAGTACCTTTCTGGTCTTTCATAGATGTGGAATGACAGCTAACAACATTCTTGGAGCCTTTACTGTATATAATGCTCTGTACCCAATGCTTTGCATACAATGTCCAATGTAATTGTTCCAACACTAAGACAGGCACTACTGTCCCTGCTTAACACATGAGAAAGCTGAGGTTAAATAACTCACAGCATCATGCAGCGGGTTTGGTGGAGCTGTTTCTTTAGTCCCAAGCTGGTGTGACTCTGGAGCCTGCACTGGGAACCATGGAAGGGTGTTGAGTGATTGGCTTCTAGTCCCTCCATACCTCTCACCTCCTGCGAGGTAGTGCCTCTTGGAGCCTTGCAAGGGGTCAATTTTAACCTAGGACTAGAGCAGTCAATACGTTAATTGCACATTGTGCCTTTATCCCTTCGCACTGCATACTATGGTAAGGATGGTTACCTGAAACCAACATCCTCGATCTTTGAAGAGGCATAGGCTGACAGATTTGTGCATGAAGAGAATGGAAAGCTGTTAATTAAAGCAACTTTAACACCCTCCCTTGCTCAGTTTGGCTTGGCTGAGTAACTATCAGCTTTTTCACTTAGCTTTGAGACGGGGAAGTCCCTGGTGGCTTTTGCTCTGCTCTGTGACATCTGCTACCATCTGTGGTGGCTACCTCTGAAATTTCTCTCCTTGCTAAGCCAGCCAGAATTTCTCCCTTGCCAGGCCTTGAACTTGAGTAAAGCAGTTAACAGAAATGAGCATCAGCCATGTTAACAGCTGTTTTGTTGGTGGTTACTCTACCCTAGCCCAGGCATTGGGAATTGGAGCTTTGGGGGGTTTTCTTCTGTTCTGCTTAAAAATAAGCTACTGAGAACAGGCACAACTCGGAGTTAACTGTGGTTTCTAGTCCAGACCACGGCAATCGCGCAAGTCGTAATCTTTCTGCTGGTGGAGGGTCTTGTCCTCAATTGGTAAAAAAAGCTCCATATCTGTGAAACACAATAAATTGGAGTGCAATAAAACAAGGTGTGTCTGTTGTAGAAAGAAAGCAAAGTAGTGCCTTGGTCTGTACTAAATTGCTGAGGGGCTCCATTTGCCAAAGAACCTTTCAGGGCCCTGGATTCCTCTCCGATTCTTGGACTGTTCTCATCGCAAACAGCAACACTGACAGAGCCTTCCCCTGGGTGTTACCTCCCGAAAGTGGCTTTGATGACTGTTCCATCATCATACTTCCCCCATGGTGTGAAGCCCACGCCCTCTAGCTGCAGGGAACAGAAAACTGTAAGAACTCCCAAACTGAGGCCACAGACAGGCCATACACCCCCCACCTCCCTCCCCACCCCTGCCTCACACAAGGCCTAAAGCCAACAGGGACCCAAACAGAGGTGGTCTTCCCCAGACTCCATGGTCAGACCTTGCAAGGTGACTTCCTGCTACATGTAGGGCTTCACTTTGTAAGCAAGAAACAATCCCCTAGGGAAGTCAATGAAAATTCCGTATGGAGTTGGAATGGAAGAAGCCCATTCAGTTGTTCAAGTATGGTTTCTCGAAAGAAAAGCTGGAAGGACACGAGGAGGCTGCCCCTTTGGTGAGCCGGTGGGTGGGCTGCAGTGTATCGTGGGTCCTGTTGGAGGCAGGGGTCCAGAGTGGCCAGCTGCAGTGGGTCTTCCGGGCATCCAGGTGACAGAACTGGCTCCTGGTCTCTCCAAGAGCACTCCACCCAGCTCAGCTTCTAGCCCAGCTTGGCTGGTGGGGGTGGGGTGTTGCCAGGCTTCTTCAGTGGACCCGTCCTCCTGGGGGCAGACTCCTTGGTGGCTATTTATATTTGAATGCAAATCGGTACATTTGGCTTTTCTTGTCAGGGATGTTCTTGGCAGAGATGGGTTAGCATGAACCAGTTTCCCAGGAGTGGTCACCTAATGAACTTAAAGTAGATTCTGAGTATTCATGACATGGGAAGCCCAGATTGAAACTGGAGGCGGGGGGGGGGGCTTTCCCGTCACCTGCAGCCCGACTAACCTGGGGGAAATGTTGAACTTCTCAGAATCTCCCTTTTCTAAACTGTAAAATGGCTAGGGTTGTAAAGTTTAGATAAGGTGCTTGGGACAGGGCCTTCACTTAGCGTGTGTTATTAAGCACTCACTGTGTGTCAAGCACTGTTCTAGACACAGAGATATAAAACAATGTCCCTGTTCTTATGGGGGTTACATTGTAGTGGACGGACAGGGGATAACAAAAATACAATATTTGGCAACAGTGAGGGCCGCGCTCTGAGCAATTAAGCTAAATTTAAAACTCCACTCAATAGTTTTAGCGCGGAGGTGACCGTCCCGAGAGCTGTTTTCTCGGCTCCTTTTCACAGCCAGCCTTGTGGGCGTGGCGGAGGAGAGCCCTCTGAAGTGGAACCATTTCCAGATCCGAGAGACTCGGCACAACGGCAGGAACGCTGGCAAGATCTGGGTGGTTTCCTTTGGAAAAGGTGGCTCCCTTCGACTGCGGAGGAGGTACTCCTGGTACTCACATGCATAACATGCAAATGAGCACCTGGGTCTGAGTCAGCAGTGAGTAACGCCCCGGCCCCTGCGGGATGCGGAGCCCCGCACACTCCGCCTCCGTCCCCCGCCGGCTCCTCCCAGCCCCTGGAGCGCTTCTCACTGGCCGCCTCCGACCCCTGGCCCTCGCCTGTGCCGCCCTGCCCTGTCACACCCTTGAGTCAGGCTAGGTGCCCCGTGCACTGGAGCCCAGGCTCCCGGGCTGGCTGTCCAGGCTCCGTGTACCTTCCTGCTGAGGGGGGCGGGCGGGGCAAGGGAACAAACGCTCCGGTCCCCGGAGCTCTCAGAGCCTCCCCTGCAGGCCTGAGCTCTCACCTGCTCCCTCCTCTTCCCCTTCTTTTCTCCTCTCCATCCCCCTGCCCAAGCCAGACCCTCCCGCCTTTGCCCACTTTCTCCCTGCACCACCTCTTCTGAGAGTTTGCCTCTCCGTCATCCAGCCCTGTGCCATCCAGTCCTGTACCATCCATGCCTGCTTCCCATGGACTCACCTTGACCTACACGACTGTCCACACTGCCGCTTTTCCAAACCCGCTTGTTTGGACCCTGTCTTTCCTCAACTCTCTGCTCCTCTTCCCCTTTACCACCGTGTTTCATAAAGGAATCGTCTCCACTCCCCTCTCCCAGGACTTCTTAACCCACTGAGACCTAGTATCAATCCCCAAAACTCACCTGAAACTCCTCCCACTGAGGTCACCAATGACACATTGGCTTCTCTGCTGTATAGCTCCTAGCCTGGTCTCTACTTACTTCTGCTTCATCAGCCATGGCGATGCCCCCAGCAGCCTGAAGCATTTCACTCCCATTGGGTGTTCCTCGCCACCTCACTTCTGTCTCAGGTGGCCTCCAGTCTTTTTTGCACTGCCTCCATCTCATCCCCTTTCTTCAGACTTCCCATGATTCAGCCATCATCTGTGTGACTCATAATCACCATCTCTATGCAGTGAGTTACCTGCCTCTTTTCCCATCCACAGACCCGTGTGTCTAATTATTTACCTTTCATCTCTACATAGATATCCTTAGGGCACCTCAAAGTAGAAAACCAAGCTCATCCTGTAGCCCTTGCATCAGATCTGCTCTCTCTGTGCTACCTAATTCCATTAAAGGCACCACCGCCACCCACTCATCCACCCAAACTAGAAACCCCAGCGTCATCCTCCTCTTCCTCACCAGCACCAGTAAGTCATGTCAGTTCTATCTTCTAAATGAACCCCAAATTGTCCACCTCACTTTATCTCACCTGCCACTACTGTGGTTCAGGATACCATAATTTCTTCCAGGACAGTAGTAAAGGCCTCTTGGATGGTCTCGCCAGTCTCTGGTTTTGCTTCCACCTGATAGATCCCCCATGTGACTGCCACTGTGATCTTTCTGAAACGCAAATCAGATCACCCTTTTCCACTGTTCACCCTTCAGGGCTTCCCACTGCCCACAGGGTCATATCTGAATTTCTGAGTGAAGCCAGCAAGGGTCCTTTGCTGCACTAGAGCCAGCCCGGCTCCCTGGCCTCATCCCCTGCCCTCCTGCCCCGTGATCCCCACATCTGGCCCTGAACTTGCCTTTCTTTTCATGCCCTTGGGTGATGCACAAGTGCTTCCGTCTGCCTATAATCACAGTTCTTATTTTTCAAGAGCCTCTCACACGTCAGCTTTGTGAAGCCTTGTGGAGAGGTCCACTGTGCCTCCTTCTCCTCATCAAACTTTCTATTTATTTACTTATATCGGAATGGGATCATAGCTCCTATTCAATTCAAAGGGTTATCATGTTCTCCTCCCTCTGTTTTCGGTGAAGGGGGCTCTGTTATAGTACCGTTACCCCTGTGATTGTCTCTCTCCTCCAGTAGACGGTGAGATCCTTGAGGCCGAAGCCACCTCCACCTTGTCCCGTTCTCCGTCAGGACCACCCCACGTGCTGGGCACACGAGTCATGTTCAATAGATGCAGTGAGCAAAGAAGCCACAAAGCGGGAGGATGACACCTCTGGTAAGGCTGACTTCCTTCTCCACCAGGGAGTGAGCACTTGGTGGGCTGGGACCATGCCTCTTCTTTATCGGCCATTCCTAGACAGTTGGTGTTCAATGAATATCACTGAATATGGATTGTGTTTACTCCAGCTTTCTACCAGATACTCCTAATGAAAAGGGATAAAGATGCCCCATTGGAACAGCGCCACTTCTGAAAGGCTTCCCTTCAACTTCCCTTTCCCCGATACCGACCTTTATGTCAGCCCACCATTGTCCCCTCACCCCACCATTCTCCCCTCACCCGACCATTCTCCTCTCACCCTGCCCTTACCTTACCCCACCATTGTCCCCTCGCCCTGCACCAGAATACAGCTAGGGCCATAAAACAGGCCACAGTTCATCGTGGAGAGGACTCTAAGTCCACCCTGGCTAACAACAGAGTACGCCTCAGAGCCCAGCCCCAGACTGGCTTTCGGTACTTTTCACTTTTATCAAAATAATGACTACATTTCTGGAATCGAAACAGAGAAACATGACCTTTAAACTGATAAAGAAAAACAGTTCCTGTTCACTGACCATGTCGCTTTCCAGGCCCAGGGTGTGGTTTATGTCACTGCAACCCCGCCACAGCCCTGGGAAGAAGCGGCTGCGTTTCAGAGGCACAGACGTGGGGGAGCTGGAACCCCAACCCTCCTCTGTCTGACCTGGGACCATCAGGCCATGGCGGGTGCCATCATCAGGGGCACAAGGCTGTCTGTGACATGCTTGAGGAGTCCTGAAAAGGGAAGTTTCTGGGATTTCTGAGGACAGTGAGACAAGAACGTTGGAAATTTTGAACTTCTGATTTCTGAATTTTCTAGGGCGTTTGGAAGCCATTATCTCAGAATAGGGTGGCTGGATGTTACAGTGAGGGGCCCAGCCTTCCGAGGCAGCCCGCCTCTCTGGAAGCTCTTTGCACCCCAGGGCATTACAGCCTCCCACTGGGCACAGGTCTAGGGCTGCTTCCATGTCCCAAACTACATATTTACATGTGTAGTATACTCATACACTGCAGTGCACAAATAAAGTAAAATGTAGTATATAGCCACAGAGACTATAGATTCAATTCATATATGTGAATAGCACTTATTAGGTTTTATTGTTTTAAATTTTAAATTTTATTGTTTTAAATTTTGCACAAATAAAGTAAAATGTAGTATATAGCCACAGAGACTATAGATTCAATTCATATATATGTGAATAGCACTTATTAGGTTTTATTGTTTTAAATTTTGAAACGATCACCAACTTGGAGAAAAGTTAGATTTCAGTACAAAGAATTATATTTTTCCTGAGCCACTGGAGAGTAAGTTGCCAACTTGATGTCCTATCACCTACAAATACTTAGCGTGCAATTCCTAAAACTAAGGACATTCTCCTACAAAACCACAACATAACCATCAAAATCAGAAAATCAGGTAGATCTGGCACTGACAGCTAAACCTCAGACCCCATTCAGGCTTCACCAGTTGTCCCAATAACGTCCTTTGTAGCCAGAGGATTCCATTCCAATTATGAGTTGCATTTAGTTATCTCTTTCATTTCCTTCTGTCTGGAAGTGCTCCTCCATCTTTGGGCGACTGTCACAACCTTGGCGCTTTTGAAGATTACAAGCCAGTTATTTTGTACAATGTCCCTCAGTCTAGCGTTTCCTCATGACCGGATTCGGGTCAAACGCCTTTCACAGGCGTACACCACAGGAGCGACACTGTGCTCCCCTCCCACCCGGTCTGATGGCCTGCGGATCCCTGTGTCCCATCACCGATGCTTCCACTTTGATCACTCGATTAAGGTGCAGTCTGCCAGCCTCCTTCACTGTAAAGACTTTTTTCCCCTTGGTTAATTAATAAATATTTTGTGGGGAGGAACTTTGTGCCTCCTATTCCTCATTAAACTTTCAATTTCTTTGTATCAGTGTGGAATCATAGCTTCCTCTTTTATTCAAAGGGTTATAATCCATGGTAATTAGTATGTATTTTAATGATGTGTTGCCCCCTACTTGGGCAGTGGGAACTCATTCAAGCTGTCTTTTTGTCTTTTTGCCATGTCTTCATCATTCTTTGAGTACCCTTGCTTTTTAACACTAATGTTCTAGACTCATCTTATATTTTCTCCACCCCAGACCCGGAAACAGTCGTTTTTTCAAGAAGTCCAGGCTTCTTTCAATGGAAAATAGTGTATAAAGGCCAAGATCTGGGTGCTTGCTTTGCTCTTTGCTTTGGAGCATCGCCGGTCCCAAGTTCTCTCAGCGGACAGAGGTAGGTCATACATGTAGCATTTTGGATGGATATGCGCATATGTGTATAATATGTAATATGAGATGTGTACGTACATATGCATGTTCTGGACAAAATGTTTGTGTCCCCCAAAACACAAAAGATAAAGATGCCAGAGCATAAAAGATAAAATTCCAAAGCCTCGTCATGATAGTGTAGAACTCCCCAAGGGAACGATTGAGGAACTCTCCATAAGCCGCCCCCCACCACCACCAATTTGAAAACATAAAAGAATTGAGAGAGGTGAGAGGAAGAGAGGCTTCCAAATTCGTTTTTTTTCTTCAGCTTTCTTCTGAGGTGGCCAGGGTGGGGGTTCTGCTGCCTTTCACTGAGCGCAGGTTTTGAACAGAGCTGTTACTGACAAGTGGGAAAACTGAAGGGCCTGCGGCTGCCGGAGAGAGAGGAGGGCCATGTTGGGATCCAGCACCAGGATGCCCAGCCCTTCCCTTCGGTGTGACCTGGGCCACGCAGCGGGCATCTGCATGGTATGAATTGCACTGAGCCAGCGGGTAGGAGGGACTCACAGCAGAAGGAAGACACAGGTGGGTACAGAACCCCTGTGGGGCTGAGGAAGAAAACCCCAGGATAGATGTGTCCCCTCAGGCCAAGGGAACTGCAGGGAAGAGTCCTCAGAGATGGGAAACACCTGCCAGAAAGTCAGCTTTCACATCTGCCGGCACCAGGGAGCACAGCCAGCTTATAGCAGCGCCTGTTCAAGGAAGTTCCTCCTGTGCTTTTAGTGTTCATCCCACACCCTGGCCATAGGGGATCAAACACACCCTAGTGGGCTTTGGAAGGTAAGGGGCACATGGAAGGAGAAGAGGCACGAGGTGGAAAAGAGAGAAGCCAGCACGTGCTCCTTTCCACTGGGCCTGGTGGCGGAGACCTGATGCATGATCAAGTTCAGGGTTTGTGTTAATCCTGGACCATTTTAACTCCAGAATGGTGAGAGTGTTTGCTGTTGAAAGTGACTTCAGAGTCTCTGTTACCTAGGGACCTGCCAGAGTTTTCACCCAGGAGTAGAGAGATATTAGCCCCACTGAAGAGTTTCCAGGAATGGTGGGAAACAACACCAGAGTTTATTTTTATCACGTCTCACTGGCAGTGTGCTCAACATACTAGCTGCAAGCAGAATAAAAATGGCTTAAGCAACAGGGTTTATTTTTCTCACCTAAAAAGAAGTTTTGAAGTGGATAACCACAGGGTTAGTTCATCAGCTCAGCGAACACCAAGGGCCAAGCTCTTCCTATCCTGCTCTGCTAGCCTCAGTGCATCAGTGGGGTCTCCCCTCCTAGCCACAAAATTGCTGCCCCGGATCCAGCCATCACATCTTCACATGGAAGAACATAACAGGAGTCATAGGCTCTTCTCACTCACTTCTTACCTTTAAACCTCTTCCACAAGGCCCCCAACAAGACCAGCTTTATAACTCTTGGGCCAGAATGGCTCATGTGACCATACCTCAAAATATGTTTCCTGAAGGAATAGTCTCCACTTCCTTATTCTCTGAGGCTCCCCAAATCACTATAAAGTAGAATCAGTGCCTCCCTCCCATAAACTGCCTTCAGTGAGGTCGTCGATTACCTACTTGCCAAAGCCAGTGCATATATTTCACAGTCCTGGCCTTACTCGATTTCCACATTAATCGATACTGCAGACTTCTCCCTTCCCTTTAAGCTCTGTCCTCCCTTAGGGGGTTTCCTTAGGACCATGCTTCTGGGCCTCCTTTTACTTCTTCATCACTCTTCAATGATCTCCATTCCACCTCCTTTATACACACTCTCCGCGATTTCAGTTATCACCCATGTGACAAATACTACCACAATTACATAGTTAGTGCCTACCTCTTTTCTGAGCTATGAATCCAATTTACATTTCCTATAAAATATCTATACATGGATGTCTCTAGGGAACCTCAAACTAAAAAATTAGGGTCATTATTTTTCCCTTGCACCAGATGCGTCCTTTCTGTACTCACTACTTCCATTAGTATCACCGTCATCATCTGCCTATTCACCCAAGCTAGAAACCTCAGAGATATCTTCCTCATTCTAGCCACCAAATCACATCAATTCCAGCTTCAAAATATATCTCAGATTTGTTGTCCTTCCATCTCAACTGCCACTGCATTGGTTCTCGTTCAGCTCTTCCCAGGACAGTCATAACAGCCTCTTAAGCACTGCTCCTTTTTCTTTTTTTGCTGACTTGTAGGAGAATATGTTGCCTGGAACAGTGCAGCTATTTTGTAAACATGAGGTGGCAAGAGTAAAAACGACGAGTCAACATGCTATGGAAAAAATGGAAACCGGTCAGGTCCTTGTCAGCTCTACTGAGCCGCTGAATCAATTCTAGGAATCGTCTACTTGCAGACTTCTTGTGATGTGAGGTCGTAATATCTATCCTGCTTAAGATCTTATTAGTGGCCATTAGTTACATCATGAGGCATTCCTGACTGAGACAGGGAGTGGGGAGATGGAGGAAACAATATGGACAAACTTATGGTATGCTGACATGGCAATTGAGCCAACTATTTTAGTGTGAAGGGTACTTTTAGGTAGCTGGGAGGAAAACAAATTATTAAATATTTAGTTTTTCATTGCTGTTGTAATTGAGTGATGCGTTCAACAGATATCATACCCATCTTTCTGTATGAACTCTCACCTGATCTCTCATTTGTTCCCTTTCACTAAGACTGCATTCAATTTTTAAGATAAAGCAGCGTTTTGAGCAATTTTGTGGAAAGTGTTTTAAATGGCTACATCAAACACCTCCTGATGCACTTTTATCAAATGTGCATTGTGGGTAAAGACACGTGGAGGCAAGAATGTGTGAGGTAGGTTAAGGCCGTAGCGAACGGTCCGGTTTGGCTGAGGGTGCAGTGGATGCCTTGCCCCTGGCGGATGGGTGGGGTAAAGTGGGGTCTGGTCGAACTCAGAGATTGGGTGATTTGAGAATAGGTAGGAGCAAAATACTTATCATATGGGGCTTGGGAAAGGTGGGAACCCTTCTTTCCCAAATGGGGCAACACTCACGTAATCAGGGGGTGCTTAGCCTCCACTTCATCCAGCCCCTTTGCTCTCAGTGCACCACTAGGTGACCTCTCTCAGCTCTACCTGGGTGCCTGTGCGAAACCCCCTGCCCTCTGCAGGAATCATGGCCATCTCCCAGGCTGAGCTCTGAAGTCTGTCTTGGGCTGTAGGAGTGGTAATCTGGTTGGAGGCAGGAGTGGGGACTTGTCTTGAAGCAACAGGTGTTTCTAGTGGAAATTATTAGCCGTTAGGGGAAGCGACAAGCAGAATCCTTGCTGTGCTCCTGGTACAGGAAGTGTAAAGATGAGATCCAGAGTAGGGTGAGAACAGAGGACCCAGAGGCTGATGGGGACAACAAAGAACTCTGGGCCTCTTGAAAAGCATTCCCCATTTATACTTAGAAGTACCATTTGATTCTGAGTATGTGCTGATGAGAATCAGTCAATGGTGGGGCATATGGCACCTTTACCAGTGGTCGAGATTGGGAATGAGTTAAGCCTCCATCACCAAGCACAAAAGCCCTGGGACCAGCAGTCCAGCAGTCACCAGTTCTTAATATCTAGCCCCTTTGTCTATCTCCAGAGACAATGGTCCCCGTCCACCTGGCCCACCCCTCCCCAAACTGCGCCTCCAACATTGCTCTTCCAACCTGCTTTCCAGGCTTCACGAGGCACCACTAACTGTGGCTGGTTAGTATTTCTGAAATATTCAAGTCCCAGTGTTGAAGAACTGCACTTGAGCAAACAGAACTACACTTAATAAATGTCCAAACCTTATTGGCCACTGGAAAAGTATTGTCTTCTGTTCATAAAATTTCTTCTATCTTTTTCCTCAGAGGAGTGTGTTGGGAGAGTGGGCATCTTCCCCTTCAGGCCTCATCA
Organism: Mormoops blainvillei; assembly: GCA_004026545.1. Classification (NCBI taxonomy): domain Eukaryota; kingdom Metazoa; phylum Chordata; class Mammalia; order Chiroptera; family Mormoopidae; genus Mormoops; species Mormoops blainvillei. Next base: position 40,489 of record PVJD01005685.1, on the reverse strand, counting down.
GCACGAGAATCCCATGCATGTGCAGACTGTGATCACACCCTGTGATCACCAAGGCTCAGGCATTCCAGCAGGTTCCCTGGGCACAGTCCTCCTCATAGCTGAGGTTGTAGCAGCCTCTAGGGGTTGCCACGGGTTACTGAGTGCTTGGGACCACATCTAGGATCAGTTTACAGCTGGAGCTCTCAATATGTCCTCCAGATGCCCCCAAGGAGGCAAAGATGATCCGAGGGCTGGACCTCAGTGCCTCCTCCATCCCATGACCACAGCCTGGAGCTGGTAGTGACGGGGAAGGGGAAGGAAACGGCTTGAACCTGTAGACAGTCTGCTTGCCTAGAGCCGCCTGAGAATTACTCCAACTGTCCGTGCATGCGCGTACACCCCCAGACACACAGACACACATGCACACACATACACACACACGCACGCAGCCACCTCCCCTGGATGGGTAAACACTCAGGTCATCACCCCTCTTACCATAGCGCCCGTAACTCCACCAGCTCTTCCTACTTTCACAGAATTTTATCTTCTAGTTGGGCAAGTAAAACATGAATACCTGAAATAACCAGAAAACAATTTTAAGTGTTAAACTGGAGGTTGCAAACTTGTGGCCTGTGATCAGAATCGAGCCCTTATGTGTGTCTTGTTGGGCAATAATTTTAGCCAGCACAGTTGTTATTTCTATTTTTTATTCTGGTCAAATACACATGACATAACATTTATTATCTTAACCATTTTTAAGTGCGCAGTCAGTGGTGTCCATCACATTCACATTGCTGTGCAACCATCACAGAGCTCTTTTCATCTTGCAAAACTGAAACCCTGTCCCCATGAGACATTAACAACTGCCCCGACCCCCACCCCCACCCCCACCCCGTTTCTCCCTCCACCCACTCCCTGGCAACCACCATCCTAATTTTTGTCTCTATGATTTTGACCACTCTTGGTACCTCATATAAATTGAATTATACAGATATTTGTCTTTTTGCGACTGGCTGATTTCACTTAGCATAATGTCCTCGAGGGCCATCCACATTGTTACATATGTCAAGATTTCCTTCCTTTTTAAAACTGAATAATATTTCATTGTACGTATATACCATATTTGGCTCATCCATTTATCTCTCAACGGACACTTGGGTTGTTTTCACCTTTTGGCTGTGAGCATGAGTGTACAAATATATCTTGAAGACCCTGCTCTCAACTCTTCTGAGTATGTACTCAGGTTTCCACAGCATTTGTACCATTTTACGTTCCCACAAGCAGTACACATGTGTCCCAATTTCTCCATATCCTTATCAACACTTATTTCTGTTTTTTTTTTTTATAACAGCTCTCCTGATGGGTGTGAGGTAGCCAGCTTTAAAATTTTTTTGAATTAGTTGCCAATCGTTTAAAAACAGATTTCTTGTGGTTTTTTTAAAAGTCAATTAGATTTCCAACTTCTTTTGAAAAATTGGAAAATTGTGGCAGCAGTGGGGCTCGTACTTGCCGCTGGTAACATCTGGCTAGAGATGAGCATCAGCTGCACCACGCACAAGGCAGGGCCTGCGGATACCAGTGAACCTCACCCTTCTCCCCATGACCTCTGGACGCAGAGCACGAGGGCAGGTGCCTTTCTTCCCTTGCACTGATGCTTTGACCCATAGGACTGCCTGGAAGAGAGAAGAATGCTTCTTGTATCCATCCTCCCTGAAGGTGAAAAAACGAAAGATAGATAGGAAGACTGGGAGCGAGCCTATTTTGTGTGACAGTGTATAGCAGTGATGCGTGATTTGCAAGCACTGTTTCTTACTCATAACCACTTCACTCACATAAATTCTCTTTCTGGCCCTTGTAGGCATTTGGGTTTGCGATCCTTGTGTTAAACTGTGGTGACTCTCAGCCACAAGGTTTTTTGAGACAGTGGTTGCACTGTGAGCTGAGCTAATCAAAGACAGTTTGAGAAAGGAGGTGGAATTTCACCTCTGCCTTAAAGGATGGTGTATTAGTTTGCTAGGGCTGCCATAACAAATGCCACAGACCAGGTGACTTAAACAACAGAAATTTAATTTCTCACAGTCCTGGAGGCTGGAAGTCTGAGATCAAGGTGTCTCCAGGGTTGGTTTCTTTTGAAGCCTCTCTCCCTGGCTTGTAGATGGACCTCTTCTGCCTGTGTCTTCACATCCTCCTCTCTTTGCACATGTCTGTGTCCTAATCTCTTCTTACAAGGACACCAGTCATAATACTTTAGGGCCTGCCCATATGACCCCATTTTAACTTACCTCTTTTAAGACCTATCTCCAAATACAGTCATATGCTGAGATACTGGGGTTTAGGGCTTCAACGTATGAATTTGAGGAGGACGCAACATTACAGATGGGTAGGATGAGGAAGGAGAGAAAAGGTACTGTGGAAGACATTTTTTCTTCTCAGCACCTTCTCAACCGTCTTAGTTTTCCACAGCTGCTGTAATAAATCGCCACATTCTTAGTAGCTTAAACAACACACATTCATTTTCTAACGGTTTTGGAAGCCCTAAAATTAAGTGTTGGCAGGGCTACAATCCTTCCCCAGGCAGTGGCGGAGAAGCTGTCTTCTTTTTTTCGCAGTTTGCGGCGCTGCCTGCATTCTTTGGCTCATGGCCCCTGTTACTCAGACCCTCGCTTCCGTCATCACGTCTCCTTCTCTGTCCCTGACTCTCCTGCCTCCTTCCTAAAAAGACCTTGTGATTATATTGGGTCCACCCAGATAATCCAGATAATCCCCCTATTTCAAGATCCTTAATTTAGGCCCTGGCTCTGGCTGGTTGGCTCAGTTGTTTACAGCATCATCTCGATACACCAAGGTTGCGGGTCCCATCCCAGGTCAGGGACATACAGTTATCAACCAATGAAGGCATAAATAAGTGGAACAACAAATCGACGTCTCTCTCCCTCTTCCTCACTCTCTAAAAATAATTTTTTTAATGTTTTACTCCTCAATGTAATCACATTTGCAAAGTCCTTTTGCCATGTGAGATAACATATTCAACAGCTCCCAGGATTAGGGCGTGACCATTGCTCCATCTACCTCAGCTCCCCTCTCCCTTCTTCCCTAGAAATCTAGTGGCTGCTTATCAGTCACCGCACCCCTCCAGCTGGCCCAAGGTGAGTCCTTTCTGGGATTTCCCCTTGAGTGGCAAAGCAATGCAGTTTGAGCCTGGAGCCCACAGAGGCGAACACTCCTATAAGGTCGAAGCTGTAGTCAGCACTGGTGATGGAAACCCAGGTGTGGAGAGAAGGGCAGACGGAGAGTCCTGGCGGTGATGCCACCCCTAGTTCCCAATGTTCCTGAGGCCAGCAGCGTGGGAATCAGGATATCCTGCATTTGCTGGTTTCAGCTGGGTTTCTGCCCCTGGAAACCAAAATCATCCTGACACACACAGAAGCTATTTTGAATGAAGGCCAAGCAGAGCAGCGGCAGGCAGGGTAGGGGCACAGGAGCAGAGGCGAATCTATCTTGAAGCTAAAGAAGCTTGAGCTTCAAGGGCTCTCACTTACATGAGTCCCTCCGTGGTCCTGGATGTGAGTCATGTTCATTTGTTTGAAAACTAACGAGGGGGAAATTAAGTTGAGGATGCATGTACCGTGTGTTGAATGAGATCTGCGGCTTCCGGTCATTTCACTGTCTGTCGGATGGCAGGGTGGAGGAAGGGTTTTTAGGGATACTCCCACTGCCCCGACTCACCCAGCACGGTGACAAGAAAGTTCCACCTGGCAGTTGTGCAACTACATGACTGTGTCCCACACTGCTTGCCACCAGAAATATGCGGGGAGTGGAGGAAAAACAAGTCGGAAAACATACGGAACCAAAGGTTGGTCTGTTGAAAAATTGTTTTAGTCGCCAGATATGTGTAAAATTGTAAAATGGGGGGTTGGATTCCTGACTTCTGCTCAAAAGTATCATTCTCTATTGTCAGGAATATACCAGCTAAAGCTATGTCAACATATTATATATGTTTTAATGAAAATTGTGCAAACTGGTATTTGTCAGGACTTCTGTGGGATTAAATCCTGTAGCTGAAACAATAGCATGGCCCTGGCCAGTGTGACTCCGTCGGTTGGGCGTCGCCCTGCAAAGCGAAAAGTCGAGGGTTTGGGGCAACAGGCCTGGGCTGCAGGTTCGGTCCCCGGTCTGGGCACATATGAGACGCAACCAATCAGTGTTTCCCCCTCACATCGATGTTTCTCTCCCTCTTTTTCTCCCTCCTCCCCCTCTCTCTAAAAGTAAATAAATAATTTTTTTAAAAAGAAAGAAAGAAAACGAGCCATGATTTAAAAAAGAAAAACAATAGTATGCTGGTGTGTGAAGCTGCATGATTCATATACCCTAATACATCGGACTATATCTTAGGGAGACATTGCCAGTAACAGGTTGTGAAGGTAAAATACACTTTTCTAAATGATCGACTACGCTATTCCCTTCATGGATAATGGTACTTCAAACTTATTGTCATATGAAGAGACAAACAAGGCATTTGCAGCCAAAAGGGGAAAAATAATAGTATAATAGGAGTGTGTCAGACAACTAATTAATACAAACTATGTTATTTTTCTATATTTTGTGTTTTGTGGTACTTTCCAGCTTTTAAAACTTTGTAATTTGTTATGATTTATTTTTTCCTTCTATTCATTTTTGTATTTAATTTTGTACTTGTCACTTTGCATTCACTTCCTTTAAAACAGTGATTATTATTCAGGCCCCAGTAAACTTGGATCAGCCCCCATGCACAAGCTACAATGAAGAGACAAGAATGGCCAGCATGCCTAGTGGAGGCTGAGAAATGAATAATCTTGCAAGTCGGTAGAGAGGGAGAGAGGTGGGGATACAGATGCTGGAAGACTTGAAAAGGCGAGTGGGGGAAGGGCAGGCCCAGTGAGTTTGACAGCGGGCGCACTGCATGTTCCCGTCAAGGAGAGTGACGGGAGGGAGGGCTGCTTTTTCTCTGGGAACAGATGCTTTCCAGCTGTGTCAGCCTTCTGCACCTGTAATGAGTGAAGAGATGATTAAAGACTAAAACAGGTGGTATGTTCCGGAATCCTGAAAAAGAGTCCAAAAAAATGCCAGTCTCTGAAACAGAGATTTATAAGAATCAACATCAAACAGATGAGAGTTATCAAGTTTGAGTGCTTCCCAAATCTTTCAAAATTCCTCAAGGAATAGGGTAGCCTCTCAATTCATCAAGAGTTGAGAGCGTATCCTAAAACCCTATCAGGGATGCAATTTAAGTGGAACTAATAAAAGATGCCATTTCCGAGAATACTGCTAAAGACATAATGACATGTGATAAAGTATTTAAAAAGCAAGTTAAAAGGTGGCAGTCACACACATACACAGGTGACTAAAAAATGTAAAAACTAATCTATAAGGCAGAAAACATATAGTGCTTTTTACCCAAAGACAAGTGACAAAGAAGAAAAAAATGTTTATAACTCATGTCACAACCAACAATTAATTTTCCTAATATATCAGAGTTCCTATAAATTGATTTTTTTTTAAATCAGCAATGTAATAGAAAAACAGGCAGTTCATGAGAAAGGAAATACAAATGCCTCTTAGGCATATGGAGAAATAGTAAACCTTATTCACAGTAAGAAAGTGCAAAATCAAATTACATTGCAATATCAGACGATCAGCTTGACAAAGATAAAAGAAAGTTTGGTAAAGAAATGGGGAAACAAGCTCTCTCATACATTCTTGGTAAGAGTGTAGATACAATTTCCGTGCAGAGCAATTTGGCAATATCTACCCAAATTATCAGTGCATATACACTTTGACTCAGCAACTTGACTTCTAAAAATTTGTCCTATACAAGTGGTTACACATGCATGACATGACACGTGTCAGATTATTTTCAGCACTCTTTACAATAATAAAAGGTGAGAGATAGCCCGCATGTCATCAAGGGGACCAAATAAATAAATTACCATACATCCAGACATTAGAATATCATTCAACTGTAGAAGAAAATGAAGAAGCTTTATTTGCACTGATATGAAATGACCTTCAAGATGTATAAAGTTAAAAAAAAGCAAGGTGTAGAAGAAACATTGTACAAAGTACTCTACTGTTGTGATTTACAAAGGAAGGTGGGAGGAACAAAATAATGTGTGTGTGTTGTTTGAATAAACATGAAATATCTGTAGAAATACACCAGAAACTCAGCACCTGCCTCCAGAGAGAAGCTCTGCGTGTGGGAGGATGAGGACGTAAGTGATGCACCTCATGCCTCCCCGAAAGGAGCGGGATAACAGTGCTCATGATGGCGCCGCAAATGTCAGCTGAGGGCTGGCCTCGTGGCAGGCCCTGTGCCAGGGAGACAGCACTCAGTAAGACAGACAAACGTCCTGCCCTCAAGGAGCTTACACTCTAGTGAATGAAACAGGCAGTAAATAAATAAAATATATGGATAGACAGGTGATGGACAGACAGATGAAGAGAGAGGGACGGGGAAAGGGAGAGGGAGGGGAGGAGGGAGAGAAAGAGAGAAGAGGAAGTCAGGTACTTTGCAGAAAACAAACACTGGCAAGTGTAGAAAGAGTAAATGAGGTGACGTCTATTATTTTAGACAGGGTGGTAGTAAGAGAAGGTCTCATGTCATCCAGGGTGGGAGCACCCAAGGTACATATGCAAAGGCTTCAAGTGGGTCGTTTCGAGTGGGCAGTAAGGGATCCAGTGTGGCTCAAGCAGAGCACAGGAAAGTGACTGTGACAGGTGGCTAAAATGTGTCCCCCCATTTCACAGCCATTCTCTGGGAGCAAGGCAGCCTGCCGGGCCTGCTGGGGTGGCTCCGACCCCTCAGAGGTTCCCAAGGAAGACCCATGCCCTGTCTGAACTCCAGGCCTTTGACCAGAACAGGACAGCCCCAGCTTTCGACCTGTGCAGGCCAAGTGGGTGGGTACATTCCACACTCTGGGGGGATGTCTGTCAGTTTAGCCAGTGCTTATAGTGACTTTTCTCTGAAATAACCTTCTGGGACCACGGCAGCCCTTTGATAACTCCAGTACCGCACCCGACACTTATTACTTGCCCCCCAGCACAAAAGCAGCCCTCCTTCCCCCCAGAGAGCCTGTGTGTCTCAGGAGGAAATAGATGCAAAGCCCTATCCTATTGTTGGCTATTCCTGAGCCTGTGCATCCCAGAAACGGTCATGGACAAAGCAGCTTCTGTGCTTCTCTCCCCAAAGAGGGCTGGCCTCCCATGGGACCACTGCTTCCCCCGTGGGTGTTTTCTCCGCATGACATGTGCTATGTAAACTGTCTGGTCACCCTGGGTCCGTGCTCTTTAAGACAACAAGTCCCCAGGGAAGAGGGCTGCATCTTGCCTAATTGGACAGTTGGCTGTATCCAGAGAGAAATGTTTGCAGAGCACATTGAAAGCCAGCCCACGGACACACGTGTTTGCTCAGCGTCCACTTGGCAAATAGTAAGAGCCTCCCTTGAATGCAGGGGTCAGAAAGGGATTTTCCTCAAATCTAAGCAAGCCTCTGGGGTGATGGCTCATTCAAAAGGCCATCGTGTAAGAAGGGGTGTTCTGGAATACCAGGGCCAGGCCTCGCCTCATCGGAGAGGGACAGAGCCTTTTCTCTCCCATTTTGCTTCCTAGCAGCAGCAGTGACCCTGGAATACAGAAGGGGTCCTGAGTCTGTTTCAGGGGCCAAGTGTCTGGAACCAGAGCCCAATGGCCAGCTTTCGGGAGCAGGGGGAAGGAGAGGGAAGGATGCCCACTAGCTGTGCAGAAAACGAACACTCAGGCTTTATGCACATGATTAGCAATGAGGAGCTAGTTGCCTGGCAACAGCGGCCCCTTCCCCCTTCTAGCCATACCCTTCAGGCTGCTTGTAATGTTTGGTGACATTTTCTTTTCAGAGCACAGACAGGGAGTAGCCCCCTTAATTAGCTGAAGACGGCTCCCAACCCCCTTCCCTTTACTGGCTTATTGATCAGACTCCTGATTAGAAATCATCCCCCCAAAGCGTTTAATTATTAATTGCACATTAGTAATTGCCATACCAAGATAACCCCACAGAGAGCTGTTCATGTCAGTGAAGAGCTTAGACCAAGCCCCGACACAAAGGAAGCGCTGTGTAAAAATTAGATCCTCAAATAATCAACAATATCTTTTTCTCCCAAGAGATTGGAATGGTAAACCCTATACTCTGCAGGCTTTACTCTTTTCAAACAGCTTTACTCTTTTCTCTCGGCAGAGAACTACAGCCGGCAGAGTCCTTTGAGAACACTCCTCTCAAAACCACCTTCTTTCACCGACGGGGAAGCTAGTGAGATGCAGTCATTTCGCCCAAGTCACACAGCTCACGGCACCAGAGCCAGGCTGGATCCTGTCCTGGTGGTTGGTCTCTTTCCACTACCCCTCTGGCTTTCTCCATTAGGCGTTGTGCAAGCATCTCACCAGGAGCTCATAAAAAACGGAGATTTATAATGATCAGTTGTCCCCTCCCACACCCTGTATTAGTGTCCTAAAGCTGCTCTAACAGATTACCACAAATTTAGTGGCTTAAAACCACACAGATTTATTATCTACGGCTCTGGGGGATCACAGGTCCTAAAGTGGGTGTCAAGGGACTAAAAGCGAGGTGCTGGCAGAGCTGCGTTCCTGCTGAAGGCTCCAGGGCAGACCTGTTCTTGGTGCAAGGCTACGGCACGTCCGCCTCTGTTTGTCATCACACCCCTGCCACCCCTGACCCCTCATTCTCTTCTAAGGGCCCTTGTGATTACATGGGCCCCTGTGGGTGATCCAGGACAGTGTTCCCATCTAAGATCTTAAATGTAATCACATCTGCAAAGTCCCTTTGCTATATAAGGGTAACATACTCAGATCCCGGGATTGGGACATGAGCATCTTTTGGGGGTTCCTCATTCTGCCCCACCACCCGCGTTCTGATTCAGTCCTCTCAGGTAGAGCCAGGAGTCTGCTCTTGAAAACCCCCCTCTGACTGTGCAGCAGGGGCCCAGCCCGCTGAGGAAAACGTTGCATCGCCCCCTCCCTTGCTTACTCTGCTCAAGAAAATCATGCGATTGGCAGGGCAAAGTTATTGTTTCCATTTTATAAGATGAGAAGCTCAAGGCTGAGATGGGCGAATTTCTAGTCCAACGTCTCACAGCTAGAACCAAAACTGACAACCATCTCCCCTACCCCTACACCCAGGGTTTTTTCTACCGCAGCATCATGCCCGCTTACCTCCCCGCCATGCAAGAGACGTGAGCTTTGGAGCCTGCTCCCTTCCCCTAGGACTCCAGGAAGCTAAGGCCCGGAGCGCGTCCAGCGGCCCGCCCAGCACTCGACTGTCCGCCTACAAGCGTAACCACCGCTCCCTCGCGAGGTGCAGAGAGAGCTAACATTTCCTTCGCTTTCTTTACCAGTCTACTAAGAAACCTTTTTGAACACAAAATAAGACTGACGTGCTAAATTAATTTCAAATACTTGGATAGAAACAACACCTGAGGCTTTTGGTCGATTATCTACACAGAAGAAGCTGAAGAGGCTGGAAAAGACCCAGGTTGGACTTGGTTGGGCATGACAGGCCTTTTCTGTTCAAGTCCCAGGAAGAAAAAATGACAAAGAAAGCTGTCAATTGCTGCCACGCATGTGCACGGATGAGCACTAGAGGGCAGGGCTTGTCCAGGAATGGGAGAGCAGGAATTTGAGAACCGATACTACTTTTCTTTTTTTTTTTTTTTTTTTTTTAAGGTTTACTTATATTTAGACAGAGGGGAAGGGAGGGAGAAAGAGAGGGAGAGAAACATCAATGTGTGGTTATTCTCTCCAGCCCCCTACTGGGGATCTGGCCTGCAACCCAGGCATGTGCCCTGACTGGGGAATTGAACCAGCGACTCTTTGGTTTATTGGCTGATACTTAATCCACTAAGCTACACCAGCTGGGGCTACTTGCCTTTGGTTTTAAGGGTGATTTTAAAAGGGCGAGTTTGTAGTGGGATGGGTCATTGCCTTTAGTACAGCCTTAGTTAATAGGTTTCTAATTGGACTATTAATCTGGAAATAAGTGTAAAATAAGAAACCCAAAGGATGGGTTGAGATTGGATGCAGTGTGAATATTGAGCATCCCATGAATGATTTTTTAATAGATCAATTGTCTCATAATCTTTGTCCTTTAATGTGTGAATTGACTCATGACCACAGCTTGGCAATTTGTCATAAAGCAATAGGTCTAAGTATTGAGAAAAGCTGAATAATATTTTAAGAGTTTTCTAGTATATAGTCCCTGCAAAAAATAATAGTATACACTTTTTTTCTAGTATATAGTCCCTGGAAAAATTATGTGTATATATGCAAGCATCCACATGGACACACACACTTGGACATACTTGAATTTAGTAGTGGCCTGAGGATATTCTCTTGTTTAGAACAGCAATAACTACCATTTGATTACAGTTAATAACACCGTTTTGCATATTTGAAATTGTTCATAGACACAGACAACAGTGTGGTGATTAGCAGAAGGGAAAGGGAGGTAGGGGAGGTAGAAGGAAATAAAGGGGGGTAAATGGTGATAAAAGGAGGCTGGACTTGGGGTGGTGAACACACAATACAATATACAAATTATGTATTGTAGAATAGTACACCTGAAACTTATATGATTATATTAACCAATGCCATCCCAATAAATTCAATAAAAAAGAAAAATAAATAAATTGTGGTAGGAACAAAAAAAAGAAAATTGATAAGAGAATAAACTTCAAAAGTTATCACAAGTAAAATATAAATTTGCCACTATGTGTGGTGACAGATGTTAACTGGACTTATTTTGGTGATCATTTCACAGTATCTACGAATATCGAATCATTACGTTGTATACTTGAAGCGAATATAATGTTACATACCAGTTATACCTTAATGTAAAATATTACAAAAATAATAACTACCACAAATGAGAACTCAGGTACCAGGCAAGGGCTTTTCTTGCATGATTTCATTTAAGCAATATAACCCTTACATGATCAGTTTTTATTGTATAGTTGAAGAAACAGACTAAAAGGGGTTGAGTAAGTTATCCAAGATTACCCAGATAGGAAGTGTTTCACCCAGGACTCACACTGAGGTCCTTCTGACACCAGAATCCAGGTTCTTAGCTCCTGTCTGCTGAAAGCCTGAACAATCCCACACTGATGGGAAAGACCCAGGTCTGTGCTCAGACGCTGTACATTCTGATCTGAGCGTGGTGCGGATTTGGTGACTGCCCTCGGGAAAGTGAGTCCACCTCTCTGTGGAATCTTAAGATCGTATAATGAGGCAAATGCTTTTAACGCAATTAACGAAAATAAATATAATATAACCTCTATGTTAGACAGTTTGGGGGCATCAAGAACTCATTTAATGTCCACAGTCTGGGGCTATCACCAGCTCTGAAATCTGCAGGAAGCTGGCACTGGCATCAGAAGGAAGTTTTTATAGGATAGAAATGAAACAGGATGGTGTGAGGTTTTGAGTGGGATTATCCTCTAAAGCCCCAGTTTAATACGGATGAATCCTTTCCGGGTTTGCAGGCCTGGGACTTTGACGGCAGTAGACTTGCCAGAGGATAGCCATGCATTGGGGAAAAAGAAGCATGCGTTGCAGCAATGCTACACAAGGCCATCCGCTGCGGCTTAGCTGGCAGCGGGAACCACCTTTCTCCCTTGGGCCCTGTGGCCAGCCACGGACCCTGAGGACCACTGGTCAGCCATGAGAACCAACAAGCCTGCCACAGGCAATCACAAAAAGGATAAGTAACTCTTTCCCCCTTTTTCCTCTTCCCCCAAAATCTTCTAAAGCGAGTAGTCTAGTCTGCATCAGAGACAAGGAGGAAAACTTTGAATCATATACAGGGCTGAAATTTTAAATTGAACACAGCTGAATCTTAATAACTGGAGAGAAACTGTTTTCATAACTAAAATGTTGAAAAGCTACAGGATCAGGCTGGGATATATACAGCTAATGGAGCCTGCTACCCAGGGGGAAAGGAAGGTTCCACAGAGCATTTTGATAGATTTGGGGGCGAAGGGAATCCATTTTGTGTTTATCCCCCCAGAGAGCTGACAATCCTCAGGAAACCTGTTACTCACAGGAAAATCAATAAATATTATATATTCTGTCACAGGTGAAAGATTGCAGCTCGCTGTTTCGCACTGCAGTTAGATCCTGCGCACGTGAAAGTCACACAAGCTCTCTGGGACTTCGGTCTCTCAGGGGCATCTTGGGTACCTCAGATAATAGTGGGAAAAGCCAAGAGTTTCTCTTCTCATCGAGATTGTAATATAGCTCTTCTGCTTTCCCCACAAGCGCTGGATTAGGATACTCATCCTCTTAAGTGTCCCCCTGTGCTCAAATACTTCCGCCCTCTGAGAGGCACTCCCAGCATGTCTCCCTCCTGGTCTTTAATCTTGAAGTCTGGGCTTCGGAGGAGCCACCCAGTATGAACTTAAGCTGCAGATGTAGTGAGGCTGCTACCTCCCCAACCCTGAGTGCCCTCCACACCTTGATTATATTTGGCAGTGCGAGAATCAACAGGCACACCAATGGAACAAAGGAAGAAACCCAGAAACAGACCCAAGGACTATATCATAATGCACTCTGTGCTAAAAAATGGTACCATCAATCCATAGGAAAGGGAAAGAATATTCCATATATAGTGTTTGGATAATTGGTTAACTGCATGTGGAAAAACAACCATTTAAATTCTCACTTCACATCCATCAATTTCCAATGGATTAAAGACCTAAGATGTAATAAATGAAAGAATAAAACTGTAGAAGCAGCCCTGGCCAGGTGGCTCAGTTGATTGGAGCATCGTCCTGTACACCAAAAGTTTGTGGGTTTGATTCTCTAGGGCACTGGTTCGATCCCCGGTCAGTGTACATGTAGAAGGCAGCTGATTGACCTTTCTTTCTCTCTCTCTCTTTCTCTCTCTCTGTCCCTCCCTTCCTCTCACTCTAAAATCAATAAACAAATCCTCAGATGAGGATAAAAAGAAAGTAGAAGAAAACAAGTAAATTTTTATCAGGCCTTGGGCTTGGGGAAAAAACTTGAAAAGCATAACGACAATAAAGAAATAACATTGAAAAAAGATAACTCTGGATGTATAAAAATTTTAAATGTGCACCAAAATAATATTAATGCAATCAAAAGTTGTGGTAGTAACACAGCTCCCGTTGCCCTGTGGTAGTAACATTAGTCCCGTTGCCCTGGCTGACAGCAGCCCACAGCCCAGCTGTGAGTGAGATCATCCTAGGCCCTTCCTTCCCTAGCCATGCCACTGGCTGACTGCAGATGTGCGAGTGAGGCAAGCCGAGGTCAGCCACACCTGGTCCAAGGCATCAGATACACCCTGCTGACCCACAGATATGGAAGCAACAGTAAATGGTTTTTTGTTTAGAACGCTAAGTTTTAAGGCAATTTGTTATGCAGAATTAGATAAATGACAAACTGGGAAATGATAAATAGGAACAAATATGTGCAAGAAATGTGAAGGCTAAAGATTAAAATCTTTAATATGAAATGAGATCTTATAAATCAAGAAAAACATCTGCCATAGAGAAGCGGATATAGGATATGAGTAGATAAGTGGTTAAGGAAGAAATGATTAATAAGCTAATGAAAAATATTAAATCTCACAAAAATAAAGGTACATCAGAGCAGTAAGCCACATATTGTTTACTTATTAAATCAACAATGTAAAAATATTCAATAATGATGTGTATGATAGTGGGATGGGCACTCTCATATCTATGGATGGAAGTAGAATTAAATCACTTCTAGAAAGTAATTTAGCAAGATCTAGAAAAATCCTTTGGGCATATGCGGTTGGTTGGTGTGGAATATCGCATCATTGTTCCCAATTCCTCATCCTACTCTCTGCGTGATTTGTAGTTCCTTCTAGAAGCAGAGTATATTTTCTTGCATATTATTGTTGTGCTTGGTCTTTTGGCTCTTTTTGGCTGACGTCATGCTAACAAATAAATGTGTGCTGCATCCTCTGGTTTCAGGTTTGTTCACCCGCATTTCTTTTTTTTTACCACAAGAAGAGGTTCCCCTGTGCAGTTCTACCCCTTCAGCCTGGGCCCCTAAATGAGCACCTGGTTTTGGAAGATGGAAGTGGTAGTGGCAGAATAAAGTTTTGAATTTGCCTAACCTCCACATAAAAAAGGAAGGAACAATTAAAGAACAAAACCAAAATCCAAAGACATTTCCAACAAAACCTAGGGGAGAAGGTACCCCACGAAGTCTGAAACACACGCAGGTGTGAAACACAAATTATTGATAATCACAAGACCTACATGACATCAGCATCTGTGCAGGAGAAAGCGGAGGGAAGCAGTGGGGATCTCACAAGCCGGAGAATGAGAAACCCCTGAAGTGTCCAACAGGTATTAGCAGAAAGCTCAGCAGGCTAACTTTAGAACAACAGTTAAAACTGTTTCGCCTATTTCAATTAGCAGGTGAATACAAGGCGCCTTCAGTAAGGTCTGAAAGGTCTGGAGAAGTTTAGTCCCTGTGAACTCTCAAAATTCACCAGCCAGGGCCCTCTTTCAAGACAGGGCCATTCCCTGGGGATACTGCTGGGAGTGAAATTAAAACTGAGTTGAATAGACACCACAGAGATGAAGGAAAGGAGGTCCAGATGAAAGCGGATAAGGGGAACATATCCAGGGAATCTTCAAAAGCAACCGCTGTATTTTTTACACTACATGAAACACAAAGGAATAGGTAACTTTGTGATGCTAGAAAACTTGTCATGGACAAAGCCTCCTTCTAAAAGTTCAGGAACACTACTTTCATACAAAAATGATCAACAGAAAAGTATTGAGTTCATTCATACAAAGTTATTGTAAGAAAAATGAGAATAAGGAGCAGAATAATATACCTACAGATAATAAAAGCAGACCTGAAAGATTTGCTTTAAAAAAGGAAGAAAAAGGAAAAAGAAAATATGCTATTTTCAACTATTTCAAAAGAAAATTGTACTATTTCAAAATGAACCAGAAGACATTAATAAAATGATATAAAACATGAGAGTAATTAATGAGAAATAGAAAAACTTAGAAGTAAAATGACAGAAATCAAGAAAAATATAGAAAATTTAAAAATGAAGACTAAACTATAAGGAAACCATTGAATAAACATGCAGATAATGGACAAAGGCAAATGGAAGGTGAAAATAAAAAAAAATTTTTAAAGAAATAAATTTAAAAAGAGAGGGATTTTTGAGAAACTATACAACTATCGAATGAGTATATACAAAGAAGATTCAACATATAGTGGACAGAAGTTACTGAATGAGAAAACAAAAGCAAGAGAATTAAACAAATATTAAATTCTGTAACTCAAGAAAAATGTTCTGTAATAAAATAGATTTGAAAGTACATATTAAAAGAGCATACTATGCATATGAGAATATTGAACTGAATGCTCAACTCCAAGACACAGTCTAGCTAAATTTCTGCACTTCAAAGGAAAAGAAAAAAATTATTTAGTCATCTAAGGAAAAAGAATATGTGGTTTACAAGGCTTACAAGGGAAGGCAGATTATCATTAGACTGTGATACTTCATGTTAGAAGAAAATGGAACAGTAATTTAGAATACCCAAGACAAGAAAATGTGACTTTCAAATATAAAGAACACAGGCAAAGTGTTATGAACATGAAGGAACTTAGGAATATTGTTCTTCTAAGTACTTCCTGAGGAATATATTAAAGAACAAGCTTCAGACAACCAAAATAACTTCAGAGACTTTGATATAAGGAATGAAATGAGCATTAAATATATAGATGCTTGAAAATGAAAACTAAGAGAAAAAAGACATTATGTCATGGGATGATTATATGCCTGGACAATGTAGATGAAGTACAACTGAAAAACTGAGGTGAGAAAGAGGATACATATGCAAATTTTTTAATTGCTTTTAGTAATCATAACTGGTGGTGGTTATTCTGTGCATTGTTATTTTGAAAGCCTTCTGTGTTCAATGGCGGACAAAGTAAGTGAGCCATCGCGGGCTATTCTGTCATCACTCATGTCTTTGAGAACCAGAACCGGGATGCTTGGTAAGGAAGAAGGAGATTCAGAAGTAACAATAGGATAAGTTAAGAAATAACCCTGCAGTCCTGAATTAGAGACGGAAATATCACTGTGAACTCATGAAATGTTTTATCTTCAAAAATATATTCCCTGGTTCTATCCACTGAAAAAGCCCAGAAATATTGAATAATGCACCCAAAAGCATAGAGCAACTTTGAAGCCCAGATTTTGGTTCTGAAAAGCCATTTCTCAATAAAAGAAAACCAGGACTTCTTGCAGAAATGACTGATTCCAACAACTTGGGGATCTTCAAAGCCATGTTAGGGCTGATACTTTCTGTAGAGTTTTCTAGAGCTGCAAGGGCTCCTTGTAGATGAGAACTAAGTAAAAAGAAAAATGAGAATATGGTATGTGATAATTATATGCCTTGACAATGTAGATGAAATACAACTGAAAAAAAAAAAAAAGAGGTCGACCCAAGTCAGACTTTATTTATTGGTGGGGGAGGAGCCATGTCTCTAGCAGGATTCTCAAAAGGAAGGCCCTGGAAATTTAGGGAACTTTTTTTAGCAGGATTTTTTTTTCTATTTTATTGAGGAATACTGTATATACAGTAAAGAACACAGAGTGTGCTAATTGTAAGTGTAGAGGATGGGTCATTTCTACCTATGTCTGCCCCAGGGTAGCCATCACCCACATCAGGCTGTAGACCTTTCCCTGCACCCCAGAAGGCTGCCTCAGGCCTCTCCCCAGAAGACTCGCCGATCTGATTTTTATCAGATCAATTTGTTTTGCTTCTTTTTGCACTTCATATAAATACCTATGCTGATTAATACTATTTTTTTAATCATTAGTTTTTAAACTAAGTAAACAAAATTGTGTAAAGTGAAACACAAAACTTTTTCCCCTCTCCCCACCTCCTCGGTCTTTCTTCCTAGTAGTTAATAGTGGTTTGTAAGTGGCTGTGCATCCTTCCAGCGTTTTGTAACATTGTGGGTGCCCTACCAAACGGGGAGTCTTGGTTGAAATTGAACTTGTAGCTTTTCCTCTCTCTTCTAGAGGAAAAGACTTGCCAGCCACAATGCATTCGGACAGGAAATCATTAAGGGCCTTCCTTAGAGATGGCAGGTGCTGGAGGAGGGACCCTAATTGTTCTGGGAGGAAAGGGGAATCATTTCTAAGGAAGTACAGGGGACAGTGGTTCTTGACCCACAAAGCAAACAGTCAGAGGTTCCTGATACCCTTACGACAGAGGAGAGCTGTTGCTGGAAACAGTAGCCCGCCCAGGGACAACACTCCCAGCCCCTACCTTGCATCTAGAAGGGGGCATGATCTTGCCAAGTACTTAGGACGGGGAGTGCCTTCTCCACTCTTTCCCCATGTGCTGATTGGATGCAGAGGATTTGGAGGCTCTAGAGGAAGTGGTGCCAGAGAATGAAAGGAGTCCAGGCCCCCAAATCACCATGTAGAAGGCTATGTGGCAGGCAGGCATACCCACATGGGATATTACACAAATAAATGTTTGTCGTGTCTAGCCACTGAAGTTTGAAGATGTGTTTGTTAAAGTAGTAACATCACTCTAAATAATAAAGTTCATGAGGAAATGAACTCCTGAGGACAAGTTAGGATGCAGTTACATGCCCTGGGAAGTGCCTAGTTGTGCAAATGTAAAGACTGGGTGGCCAGGTGTCAGTACACCAAGCTCTGGCATGGATATGAATAAGGATCCCGCGTCTGAACAGACAGTTGTTCCCTACTTCTGGAGGCTGCTAGAGCCCATTTGAAGGAAGGCTTCCGGGTACAGCAGCACAACCTCTTCCTGTATCCACAACCTCCTCTGCAGACACTCCCTTCTCTCCTAGAGTCCTGAGCCACCCGCTGACCGTGAAAAGTGACATGGTGCTCAGTGACGCTGGTCCCTTCTTGCATGTGTTTCCACCACATTTCAATGTGAGAAGATTGGCAATTTACATGACTTGAATTCAAAGGGCTGGCCATTTAAGCTAGAGCGTCCCCACCAGGTGTAACAGGAAACAATGCAGAGAATCTGCATTATCCATTTCAGTCTGTGGCCACTACTGAAGCTTGGGGCTTATTACTCTTTGTTCACACCTCTACAGTGGTCAGTATCCTGGGGAAGTAGGACACTGGCCCCAAGAAATGCCACATTTCTTTTGGCATCTATTATTTCTTATCCACTTAAAGTAAGCTTTAAACATGTTTATACATCTTTAGACAGGTTTACTGAGGTACACTTCGTAGACAGTAAAACTTACCCTTCTTAGTGCATAGTTTTAAGTCTTGGCAAACATATTAGTTGTGTAACCATCAGCACGGTCAAGTTATATAACATTTCCAACCCCAAATAATCCCCTCCATAGTCAACTCTTCCTGCCATCCCTGCAATCCGCAGTGCCAGGCAAACACTGATCTGTTTCAGTCCCTAAAGTTTTGCCTTTCCTAGAATGTCATATAAGCTAAATTATATAGTATGTAGCCTCTTGAGTGTGACTTCTTTCACTTAGCATGATGCATGAGATTCACCCATGTTGGTGCAAGCATCAACAGTTCACTCCTCTTTAGTGCTGAGTTGTATAATAGTATTCCATCACGTCGGTGTATCACAATTCGTTTATCAATTCACTTGTTTTTTAAGATAATGAGTAAAACTGCTTATTTACATACATAAGTTTTCGTATGAATGTGTTTTCCTTTCTCTTGGATAACTCCTTGAGGTGAGATTAGTTGGTCATATGGTTAAGTGTAACTTTGTAAGAAACTGTCAAATTGTTCTCCAAAGTGCTGCACCGTTTTGCAGGCCTGTCCATCACAGAATTCCAGTCACTCCACATCCTTGCCAGCATCCAGTGTAGTCAGTGTCCTCCCTCTCTTCCTCCTCCTTCCCCCTCTTTCCTCTCCCTTTCACTCTTTCATTACCATTATAATAGGTATATAGAGGAGTAAACTTTGGCTGTGTTATAATATAAATACAGAAAAGTGCACAAGTCGAGCACGATGAGTTTTTACAGAGACGCATCCACATAACCACCGCCCTGACCAGGAACCAGAGTCTCGCCAGCACCCCGGAAACAACTCTGTGCCCTATCGTGTCGTTACGGGCTCAGTATTTGTGCCCCCTCCGCATGGCTCCAGGAAAGTTCGTATGTTAAAATGTGATAGTATTAGGAGGTAGAAGCTTTGGGAGGTAGAGCTCTTGTGAACGGGATTCATGTCCTTGTAAGAAGAGACACTGGAGAGTGCGCTTCCTCTCTGCTCCATTCTGCAGGCGACCTTATTCTGGCTTCAATCACCATAGAATAGTTTCTGAACCTTCTATAAATAAAATCATATGCCATGTACTTATTTGTGTGATTTTTTCCTGCTCAGCACTGTGTTTGAAAAAATCATCTATAGTGTTGCAAATAGTTATAATTTGTTTATTTTCTTGCTATAGAGCATTCCATTGTATGAATATACCACAATTTATTTATCTAGTTTACAGTTGATGGTGATTTGGGTTATTTTGAGTTCTTATCTGTTATTAATGCTGTTTCTATGAATATTCTTATTGCCATTTGGGAAGTTCCCAAGACCACCTTTGGGCTCAGTAATTCACTAGAAAGGCTCACAGAACCTGGAAAGAAAGGCGTTATAATCGCAGTTACGGTTTGTTCCAGTGAAAGCATACAGACTAACATGTGCAGTAGGGCAAGGTGTACAGAGCAGAGTTCAGGAGAGTTCTGTCTGTGAGCCTCTGGCTCTCCCCTGCCAGTGGCAGGCAGCACTGGCTTCGCCCCGCAGCGATGTGCGACGATATGCACGGGTAAATGCCAACCAAGGAAGTTCACTGCCGGCAGGTCACATAGATATGGTGACCGTCTAGATGCATGGCTGTCCTTGGTCTCCAGCTCCTCCAGAGGTCAAGCTGACACCACATGGTTCAAGGCCCTGACCACAAGTCATATCGTTAGCATAGACAGTCTGGTGTGGCTCAAGGTCTCAGGTAAACGGAGACGTGCTTGCGAAGCAAGACATTCCAAGGGCTTAGAGGTTACCCATCAGGAGCTGGCCAAGGTCTAAACCTTTTCAGGGGCAAGGTTAATCCTTTGTTGCACACTTGTAGTGTCTTCTGGTGAATATATGTAGCACTTCTTTTAGGTGTATACCTAGGAATAGAGTTGCTGTGTCATAGCTTATGCACACCTTCAGCTTAGGTAGTTATTATCCAGTTTTCCAAAATGGCTGTATCAAAGTACCTTCTCACGACTGAGAAGGACAACATGGAGTTGTACCATGTCTCCTCCAACACTTGCCCTTCCCAGATGTTTCATTTTATTTATTTTAGCCATTCCGATGGGTGGATAGTAAACTCTCACTGTGCACTCAATTTGCATATACCTTCTAAAGAATAATGATGAGCACATTTTATGTGCTTATTAGTCATTTACATATCCTCAGCACTTATTATCAACTTCCTGTGTTGTAATTTAATTCAATTCAATTCAACCATCTTATAAGCCCTTACCATGCACCAGGCCCTGTGCCAAAGCAACAAAGCATGTAATGGTGAACAACATGTAGTTCATGCACACTCATGTACACACACAGAAGAAGAAGCTTTGCATGTATTGATATGGAAAGATTCCCAAAATATACTAAGTAAAAAAAAAGGTGCAGAAAAATGTGCATAATATCTACCATTTGTGTGAAATGTTGTGGGACAAATGAATGCTCACTCATACACACACAAACAAACATGTATAGTTTTAAATATGTATAAACACTTTTAGAAGTATAGACAAAAACGATAATAGTTACTTGTAGAGGAAGAAAATTTTCGAGGGCTTAGAAGGTTACCTCTCAGGAATGAGAGCAAAGGCCAGACCTCTCTTTGGGTAAGGTCAATTCTTTGCTACACAATATGTGATATACGATACTGTGAGGAACTTCCTAACAGTTGTATCTTTTAAAAACTAGCTTTTGGCCCTGGCTGGTATAGTTCTGTTGATTGAGCGTCTGCCTGCAAACCAAAGGGTCCCCGGTTTGATTTCCCAGTCAGAGCACATGCCTGGGTTGCAGGCCAGGTCCCCAGTAGGGGAGGCACAAGAGGCAACCACACATTGATGTTTCTCTCCCTTTCTTTCTCCCTCCCTTCCACTCTGTCTAAAAATAAAGTAAATCTTAAAAAAAATAATAACTGGCTCTTGTCATAAAAATAACACATGTTCTTTATAAAAGAAAAAAACAACATAGTAAAAAAATAAGAGCAAAATGAACCCCAGTTCAATCACTTAGTAACAACAATGATTAATACATTAATGTATGTTCTTGCTACACATCTTCATGGCATTTATATACATAATAGGTACAGTTTTAGATAAACAAAATCATTCTATTCATGTTGACTAAAAACTGGTTTCTGGATATTTAAGTTCTTTAAATTGTTTTTATTAACCATTGACTAGATACAAAAAAATATGTAGGAAGTAAAAAGAAACACATTCATCACCAAAACCCAACACTCCTAACTTACCACCAAGATTAAGGGGAAAAAAGCTCAACATTTTCATTGCCTTTAAAGTCCCTCTCTCCGAACTCGTCTTCCTTCTCCTTCAGAGGTAACCACTACCCTACATTTATGTCTATCATTGTTTTTAGTTTTACCACATAAATTTGTTTTTCTAAATGACATTTGAACTAGTTTTACATGTTTTTGAACTTTGTACAAATGGAATCATACTGTACATGTTACTCTGCAACTTGTTATTCCTTACGATACAACGTGAGTAGATGTAATTCATTCATTTTCTCTGCCACGTTTATCTACTGCATTGTTGATTGACAGTCGGGGTTGTTTCCGTTTTCTTGGTCTTACAAACAGTGTGGATAGAAACACATGTGCAAGAGTTTCATTTGTCTACGTGCCCGCGAGTGGAACTACTGTGTCATAAGAGATACACACTTTCAGCTTTAGCAAATAATATACAGTTGTTTTCCAAAGTGGTTGTGCCAGCTTACATTCCAACCAAATGTGTAAAAGTGTTCCAATGACTTTTCATTCCCACCAACACTTGATAAAAATGTTTGTATCTTTGTGTACTACTATGCTGTTCAAAATAACATTTTAAACTTGATAGGTATTGCCAATCATGCCTCGAAAAGTTCTTACCAATTTACACTCCCACTAGCAGTATGTAAAAATGTTTCCCTACACCTTAGCAAATACTAATACTATAATTTTTAATATTTACCAAATTTAATTTTAATATTACCAAATAGCTAGGTAAAAGAAATTATATTTAATTTGCATTCTTTGTTTACTAGAGAAATTGTAACTGTGGAACCAGCTCAAAATGGTCCTAAACTGTTAACCAGATACTGAGTAGCTTTTCAGAGACAACGGACCAAAACCACAAGCTATGCAATTGAAGCATGCCTAAGGGAGAGAATCTTGACTTCCCAGTGCACCTGGAACCGAAGTCTCTCCCCCACCCCACCCACACAGGACTAAAGGACCAGGACAAAACTGAAAGCTGAAAACAGAAACCTTTCAGAAGCCAAGAGTTCATTGTCCAGCAGGACCTGGTGTTGACCCACTTTGCCAGAAATGGCCAGCTTCCAAGTTCCTCCAATTAAAACTTGCTCAACCAGCACTTCCACATACCTGTTTCCCCCAAACCCTTAAAAACCCTTAATTTAGTCCAGGGAGCAAGATGGCTCTGAGGCACCATTAAGTCTCCCATCTTCTCCCCTGGCACCTTCTCAATCAATAAACCTTTTCTAACTCCAAACTCTGACGTTTTGAATTTTGGCCTTTTGAAGCATGAGACACATGAACCTGGGTTTCAGTAACAAAACTGTATAGTTTTAATGTCTGCATTTCTTCTGATATAAAATCCCTTTTCATATAAAATTGTGGTATTTGTAGATCCAAGGTCAAGGGCGCGAGAGTGGAGAATCAAGTAACAAAAGTTTTTCAGACAATAAAGAGTTGTGGTCCTGCGCAGAAGATGAAAAGACAAAAGTAACTCTTGAGATTTTATTATTTCAAATTTTACTGTGGCTCTTTCACCCTAATTGAAAAGAAACTGGATATATTAGATTTTGACAAACTAGAAAATTAAATTTTGTTTTCACTGTATGAAACTTATAAATCATACAATACAGAATTAGAAAGATACTTACAAATAACATTTACATAATTGGATTCAATATGAGTACATCTACAAATAACATACAAGGTGTCCATTTTCTCCAATGATCTCAAAATAATGTCCCTATTACCTTTTTGTTTTATAATGAAAAAACTGAAACCACAGGAAGATACATGATCTCTGCAAGGTCACAACAAGTCAATATCAAGGTCAAGAGTTAAATTAATTTTTAATCTGCCATTATGGCTGAAACTCTACAGACCCCCTGCAAGTTCTTTACTTATTAGGAATGTAAGTGTTGGATATGAAAGACTTCAGACAAAGAATTGTTAGTTAAAATACAAAACAAAAACATTAGCACTGAGAGTTTCTTAAGTGTTGAAAGCTAAGTGTTTTAATGCCAAAATCCTTGACATTTAAAAGGCTCAGGAACAAATCTTACTGAAAGCCAACTAACATGCAAATTGCAACAATTTATTTCTCTCAGTCCTTGGCATGCTTCTTTTTGGTTCCAGAAGCAGAGTGAGATATTTGAGATTCGAACTCCTCAGAAACTTGACTAAATTAGAACTGTATTCTGTGTGGAAGAATGTCCTTGTATCGTCTTCCGTATTCCTTACCCTGGGAGCTGGCTGGACTTTACAACCAGTTTTGGGTTGGTATGAAGGGATTGGCTGTGAGAAACGTTCATGCTAACCTAAAATATGTTGCCTTGACTTATTAAATATTTTAAGCTGGCCCTGGGGGCTCAGTGGCTTGAGTATCAGCCTGCGAACTGACAGATTACCAGTTCAATTGCTGGTCAGGGCACATGCCTGGGTTGCAGATCAGGTCCCCAGTTCAGGGCATGGAAAGGCAACCAATTGATGTTTCTCTCACACATTGCTGTTTCTCTCCCTCTCTCTCTCTCCCTTCCCTTCCCCTCTTTCTAAAAATTAACTAAAATCTTTTTAGAAGTGAAAATATTTTTTAAAAATTAAATATTTTAAGCTGAAGGAATTTGAGTGACAGCCTGTGCAGGAAGGAGCTGTGGCCTTTCCCCCGAAGCCAGTCATGAAACCCTCAAATGAACAGTGCCCTCTGCATACTCAGAGGAAGGGGCATGATTATTTCCAAAGACGAAGGGACACAGAGAGGAACCTAAATGAACAGAACTTGTTAAGACTCCTTCAGTTCACTACACTTAGCTCATACCCTTTTTCCAGTCACCTCTTTCCATAACTTTCCACCCTTCATCAAACCTAGTGTAAAAACACTCAAGTTTAAGCCCTTGCCTGGTCTTCATTTCTTCCTTATGAAGGGCCTTGTGTCATGTAAAACTTGTATTAACTAAATTTGTATATTTTTCTCTTGTTAATCTGTCTTTTGTTGCAGGAGCTGCATGTGAGAACTTAGAAGGGTAGAGGAAAAATCATTTCCCTCTCCACATCCAATAATTTCCTCAGCCTGCCCTTTGTCTCCTAATACTTCAGGTTTTGGTGTCCTGTGTCTTCTGTTTTCCTTCCACATAAATTGTTTATATACAATTTTAGTGCCTATAATTGAAGAGTGAGAGTAAGAGAAATGGGCTGGTATGGCTGTCAAGTCCACCCCCAAAGTTAACACTTTGGAATAATGTTGTTTGAAAACAACTATCTAAACACCTTGGGAATTTGGTCAGGAAAGATGTACTGGGGAATGTTAAATGACAAAACTAAAACAATTTAGTATTGATTTTTGATATCTTTTATTCAAGAGAATGTCGACATAAGAAACATCCAAACTTATAGAGAATTTTTATGAGTTTGTTTGAGCCAAATTGACAATTGTTGGGAAGCAAAATCTCAATGGATTGAGAAAATGCTCCAGAAAATGGCAGTTTTTCACCTTATTTTATACGTTACAGTTAAAGAAGGAGAGGTGAGGAGGTAACATGAAATCCATTGGTGACAGATTAAGGAGGAGGGAGAAAGCACAGTGGGGAAATCTCTAGGACTGGATAAAAAGTAAAATAAATGGACACATACTTCTTTTACGTTTGTGGATATAGGATAGTCAACAGTTAATTAACACCACAACAATAACAATGAGAGGTTTTGTGGTCTCTGCTCTGGTGCAGTGACTGTACCCTGAACGGTCTGGAAAAAGGAAATTACCCTGACATTCCAAAGCTATGTTCTATGGTTGCAAAAATACAATAGACAGGTTCAGTTAAGGTAAAGATTGACCTCTGCCAGGGAAGACACCAGCGTCGGACATGACTGCCCACCATAATCTGCTTTTAGTTAGAAAGTTTTAATTTCAGACCACCCTATGTGGTTACTTTCGGTCTCTGAGTTTGTAAGGCCACCAAGCAGGCCATCCCTGAGCTCGTCGGATTTAGTATGTGACCCTGTCCCATGCACGGGGAAAACAATCACCGGGGTGGGGGAGTTCAGTGCCTCACAAGCAGTGAAGCGCCCTTCCTAAGGAATTATAGCGAAGAGTGAGTTAATGAAGTGTTGGCCAGGAGGTCCTGTTTCCGAAGGGAAGGTGAACTAACTACAGCTGGGTTTGGAGGATTGTGATTGGCGTGTTAGGTTTCTTGACTGGGGTTTTCCCTAAGTGCGGGCTGACTCAGGTTTAGAATCGTGATGTGGGCCTGCCACCAGGGTGACCTCCATTTTGTGGGTCCTGATGTGTGCATTACCTGTGTTACTAACATGTTTCCTTCTCTCAAGGAAGAAACCCCTTGCTTCAGAGGGAGTAAAAACTGTTCTGTAGTGTTCTCTATCTTTGCCCTCTCCCCCAAAGCCAAACAAGAGGGTAAAAAGGTTTGTAGTTGCTTAGGGGCCCTGAAAATTCCATTCTATTGTAACCCAACTCCTTTTACCCTTGTCTCAAATTCAGGGTCTTGGGGGATCCAGGCATCAGTCAAGAGTCAGAGCAAAATAGCATCTCTGGAAATCACCTTGAAAAGTCAAAAGGAGGGAGGAAGTGAAAAGCAGTTTTAGAGTAAAATAATCCTGGGATGGGGTCTTGGCACTGAATTTCTCTTTCTTCTTCCTTCCTTCCCCTGTCAATGAGAGTTTATTGAGCATGTCCTATATACTCCTAAGCTTTGAGAATGTAGAAATGAAAAAAAAAACAAACAGGGGTCCTACCTCTATGGAACTCGCACTAGTGGGAGTGGGTAAGAGAGCCAATATTTTGATACTAGTATGTGCTATTAAAAAAAAAAATGACGTGATAACTGAGGACTCCAACAAGAGGCCACCTTAGAAAAGGTGATCTCTTAGGAGACAGTATTTGAGCTGAAACTCGAAGGATGAAAGCAGCCAGCTAGAAAGATGAGCAGAGCAAAGTTTGAGACAGTGTATACTGTTTATACTGCAAAATTCCAGGGGCAAAAAAGGAGAAAAGTTTGAGGGAAGGAAAGAAGAATATTGTGACTAGAGCAGAATAATGGAGGGGGACAGTTTTAGGAGACTGGAGCAGGAAGCAGGAGCTAGGGAAGCCAGAACCTTTTAGGTGAGAGTTAGGAATTCGAATAATATTTGAAGAGCGATGGGAAGCCAGCGAAGGCTTTAAGCTGGCTTGATCTGATTTATGGTCTCAAAAGCTCATTCTGACTCTTCTTTGGAGAGTGGGAGCAAGGGCCTTAAAAGTCACTGATTAGAAGTCCAGGGAGAATACTGTGGCCTTCATTAACATGGCGATGATGTAGATGAAAAGTAGCTTTAAGATGGATTTTGGGTAAATATCTGACATAACCTGTTTATATTATATACTAGCAGTGAGAGGGTGAGAAAAGGGAAGAAATCAAGGATGACTCTTAGAAAGTTTGGTTCGAGCATCTAAGTTAAAGAATACTGTCACTGCCCCACCTGGTGTGGCTTAGTTGTTGGGGCATCATCCTGCAAACCAAAAGGTCACCGGCTCAATTCCTGGTCAGGGCACTTGGCTGGGTCGCAGGTTCAGTTCCCTGGGGCGTACGGAAGGCAACCAATAGATGTTTCTCACGTCAATGTTTCTTGCCCTCTCTTTGTCCTTCCTTCCCCTTCTCTCTGAAATAAAAATAAAATAAAATAAAATAAAATAAAACTTGCATACCCTTTAGAAAAAAAGAATACTGTCACTTACTGAGACAGGGAAGACTGAAGGACAGGAGTTAAGATTTATGAACTTCAAAGTACCTATTAGATAGTCAGTCTCCAACAAACACTTGCATACTTGTGTTCAGAATGCATATGAGATGGTTGGGGTGGAAAATAAAGAATTGGGAATTATCAGTTTGTAAAAAGCATTTAAAGCCACAGGATTGGAAGAGGTCATATGGACAGAAAAGGCTGCTCATTCTAAGTCCCAGACATGCCAACATTTACAGATCAGGCGGAAACAAAGGAGCCAACCTAGTGTTTGGTCAGTAAGAAATTAGGAAATCCAGAAAACAACTGAATGTTTTCAGTGGTCAGCTGTGTTGAGGGCTGAAAGGTTGAGCAATTATTGTGTGGCTTTGAGTAAATTGCTTTATCTATCTCACTAAACACATTTCTTCATAAGTAAAATGTTGACAAAAATAGTACCCCACTTACAGTGTTGTTGGAAGAAAAATATAAGGCATGCAATGCTCTTTGCATCTGGCATGTAATAAGTGATAAGTGGCTGCTATTAGTCTTTGCTGTTGAGTTCAGAAATCTATAAGAGGAAATATATGTCAGGGGGAAACTACATACCTTTAGTGGAAAAGTTCTGAATAACAGATACCCAGTTTCATCATATCTTGCAAATCATTCTTTAATGTTCCTTTTAGACTTTGGGTCTTTTTAGCTCTTCTGGAGTCAGGGCTTAAGATCTGAGAATTCCTTCTTCTCTACAGAGTCAAAAGTTGCTATGACAACTGCCTGGAAATGAAAGTCCTGTGCTTTATTTATTTATCTGAGGGTGACATGCTGCCGAAAGAGGGGAATGCAATTGCCACAAATGTTGCATCACAGCCATTCGAAAGAAGATATTCAAGCCCCATGCTCACTTATACTGTCAGAATCCTTTACTATTACATAAAATCTACCCTAGTCCACTTTTTCCACAAAGTACTTGAGATCTCCGACAACAATAAGACACATATAAGTTGAGTTTAAAAAAAAGAAATCAAGAGATGAAATACTCTTTGGAGGAAAAGTAACATGTAACAAATCTATAACTGAATTATTAACACCGTGCAATAACTTAACTAGGAGTTGTGGAAGTAAAATAAAAATGGGAAACATGATCGTTTAAGGATTCGCAAACGCAAAGGTCTGCTTAAAGGTCACAACAGGCAGGATCATCAGGAGAGAGAAACTTCTGTACTGATACATACGATGTTACTCTGCAGCAGTAATAGTGGACAACGGTTGCATACAACTTTATAGTTTATAAAGCACTTCTGTTTATAGAAGGTGGGGGGTGGTTTTACAGCTAGCATATACATGTTCCAAAACAGAGTAAGATATTAACACAGAGAACTTGAATCATGAATCTTTTATTTTCAAAACCCTACTCTTTCTACTACACCAAGAGTCAACTTACATAATAAGTTTTTTTAAAAATCGTGAAATATTTGTGCACATGTAAAAAAGTACATAAAATTTGTTTACACAATTTAAGAAATAATTGCGAAACAAACATTTGCGTAGCCACTTATTATTATTATTTTTTTTTTTTGAGAAACCTCTACACTGTTTTCCACAGTGGCTGTACCAGTCTGCATTCCCACCAAGAGCACACCAGGGTTCCCTTTTCTCCACATCCTCACCAGCACTTGTTATTTGTGGATTTATTGACAACCATTCTAACAGGTGAGAAGTGATATCTCCTTGTGTTTTTAATTTGCATCTTTCTGATGATTAGTGATTTTGACCATCATTTTATATGTCTATTGGCCATCTGTATATCCTCCTTGGAGAAGTATCTATTCAGGTCCTCTGTCCTTCTTGTAATTTGATTGTTTGGGGGTTTTTGGAGTTGAGTTGTATGGATTCTTTATAAATGTTGGATAGCAACCCTTTATCAGATGTATCATTGGCAATATCTTCTCCCTTTCAATAGGTTGTCTTTTTGTTTCATTGATGGTTTCCCGTGCTTTGTACAAACTTTTCAGTTTGATGTAATCCCATTGGTTTTTCTTTTCTTTCCCTTTGCCCAAGGAGATATATCAGAAAAAATATTACTATGAAAAAATGTCAGAGAGTTTACTGCCTGCCTATGTTTTCTTCTAGGATTTTATGGTATCAACTCCACATTTAAGTCTTTAATCCATTTGAGTTTTTTCTTGTATATGGTGTAAGAAGGTGGTGTTTTTTCCATTTTTTTGTGTGTATCTACCTAATTTTCCCTAGACCATTTATGGAATAGACTGTCATTATCCCATTGTATGTTATTGCCTCCTTTGTCATAGATTAATTGACCATGTAAGTGTAGGTTTATTTGGGGGCTCTCTATTCTGTTCCATTGATCAACGTGTGTTTTAATGCCACACCATGCTGTTTTGACTACTATAACCTTGTAGAACAGTTTGATATCAGGTAGCATAATTCCTCCAGCTTTGTTCTTCTTTCTCAAGATTGCTGTGGTTACTCAAGGTCTTTTGTGGTTCCATATAAATTTAAGGATTACTTTATCGAATTCTGTGAAAAACACCATTGGTATTTTGATAGAGATTCCACTGAATCTCGAGATTATTTTGAGTAGTACGGACATTTTAACGATGTTGATTTATCCAATCCATGAACATGTTAAATACTTCCACTTATTTGTATTTTTTCCAAGATAAGTATCTTTAAATATCTTCAATATTTTATAATTTTTGAGTGCAGGTCTTTTACCACCTTGGTTAAATTTACTCCTAGTTATTTTATTCTTTTTAAAGCAATTTTGAAGGGGATTGATTTCTTAGTTTCCATTTCTGATAGTTCATTATCGGCATATAAAAATGCAACTTAGGTATTACTATTAATTTTGTTTCCTGCTACTTTCCTGAATTCATTTATCAGTTCTAGTAGTTTTTTGGTAGAATCTCTAGGATTCCCTCTATTTACTATCATACCATCTGCAGATAATGACAGTTTTATGTCTTCCTTTTCAATTTGGATGCCTTTTATTTCTTTTCCTTGCCTGCTGTGTCCAGGACTTCCAACTATGTCGAATAAGAGTGGTGAAAGTGAATAATCCCGTCTTGTTCCTGATTTTAAAGAAAATGCTTTTAGCTTTTGCCCATTACGTATAATGTTAGCTGTGGAGTTGTCATATAAGCATACGTCATATATTAAACTGAGGCTTGTTTCTTCTATTCCCACTTTGGTGAGTGTTTTTATCATAAATGGATGGTGGATTTTGGCAAATGCTTTTTCTGTATCTATTGATATGATTCTATGATTTTTACCCTTCATTTTGTTTATTTGGTATATCATGTTAATGATTTGCGGATATTGTACCAACTTTGCATCCCAGGCATAAATCCTACTTGACCATGGTGTATGATCTTTTTAATGTATGGTTGAATTCATTTTGTTAATATTTTTTAGAGAATTTTTACATCTGTAGCCATCAGAGATATTAGCCTAACATTTCCCCTTTTTTGTAATGTCTTTGCCTGGTTTGGGAGTCAGCCTAATGGTGGCCTTGTAAAAAGCTTGGAGACTTCTATCTTCTTGAATTTTTTGAAATAGTTTGAGAAGGATAAGTGTTCATTTTTCTTTGACTGCTTGGTGAAATTCACGCATGAAACCATGTTGTCCCAGGCTTCTGTTTATTGGGAGTTTTTTGATTACTGATCTTATTTCATTGGTAGTAATCAGTCTGTTCAGGTTTTCTGTTTCTTCTTGATTCAGTCTTAGTAATTGTATGTTTCTACGAATTTAACCATTTCATCCAGATAGTTCAATTTGTTGGCACCTAGTCATTTGTAATATTTTCTTACAGTCATTTGGATCTTTGGCGATAGTTGTTACTTCTCCCCTTTCATTTCTGATTTTATTTATTTGGGTCCTTTCTCTTTTATTCTTGATGAGTCTGGTTAAAGGTTTATCAATCTTGTTTACCTTTTCAAAGAACTAGTTCTTGATTACATTGATCTTTTGTATCTTTTTTAGACTCTATTTATTTCTTACCCAATCTTTATTATTACCGTCCTTCTACTCATTTTAGGTTTTCTTTGTTGTGCTTTTTCTATCTCCTTTAGGTAAGGTTAGATTGTTTATCTGAGATTTTTCTTGTCTCATGAGACAGGCCAGTACTGCTATGATTTTTCCTGTTAGAACTGTTTTCCCTGTGTCCCCTGTATCTTGGTTTGTTGTGTTTTCATTTGTATTTGTCTTAAGGTATCTTTTGATTTCTTCTTGATCTCATAGTTAAACCATTCATTGTTTAGTATCATGTTATTTAACCTCCATGTATTTGTAAGTTTCCCAGTTTTTCTTGTTATTGAATTCTAGTTTCATACTATTGTGGTCAGAGAAGATACTTGATACTATTTCAATCTTCTTAAATCTATTGAGACTTGTTTTGTGTCCTAATATGTGGTCTATCCTGGAAAATGTTCTATATGCACTTAAAAGAATGTATATTCTGCTACTTTGGGGTGAAATGCTCAAAAAATAGTAATTAAATCCATCTGGTCTAATGTGCCTTTTAGGGCTTCTGCTTCCTTGCTGATTTTCTGTCTGGGAGATATATATCTACTAATATCAATGGGGCATTAAAGTCCCCCACGGTGACTTTATTACTGTTGATCTTTCCCTTATGTCAATCAATATTTGCTTTATATATCTGAGTGCTCCTATATTGGTTGTAAAAATGTGTAAAGTTATATCCTTTTGTAGGAATGATCCTTTTATCATTATGTAATGTCCTTCTTTTCCTCCTTTTGTAGCCTATTTTGTCTAATGTATGTATTTCTACCCCAGCTTTTTTTGTTTGTTTCCATTTATAGGAAATAACATCTCTTTCCATCCCTTTACTTTCAATCTGCCTGTGTCTTTTGATCTGAAGTGGGTCTCTTATAGACAGCATATACGTAGGTCTTGTTATCTTACGCATTCAGTTACTTTATGCCAGTGGTTCCCAACATTTTTTGCACCTGGGACTGGTTTAGTGGAAGCCAATTTTCCCACAGATGGGGTGGAGCTCAAGCAAGCTTGGGGCGAACAGGAGGCAGCGCTCAGGTGAACTTCGCTCACAGTTGGGTTCCTAAAAGGCCGTGGACCAGGGTTGGGACCCCTGCCTTATGTAGTTATTGCCATTTTTATTTTAAATATTAGTCATATTTATGTTCCCTTTTTTTTCTCCTTCTTGTTAAAGAAGTCCCTTTAACATATTTTCTCTATTGGTTTAGTGGCGATGATCTCCTTTAGCTTTTTTCTTGTCTGGAAAGGTCTTTATCTCTCCCTCAATTTTATATGATAGTCTTGCTGGATAGAATAGTCTTGATGTAGGCCCTTGCTTGCCCTCATTTTGAATATTTTGTGCAAATCCCCCAGCCTGAAAAGTTTCCATTGAGTAATCAGCTGACAGTCTTATGGGGGCTCCCTTGTTGATAACACTCTTTCTCTTGCTGCTTCTAAGATTACCTCTCTGTCTTCAACTTTTCCATTTTAATTATGATGGGACTTGGTGTGGGCTTCTTTTGTTCACCTTGTTTGAGACTCTGTGTGCTTCTTGGACTTGTACATCTTTTTCTTTTACCAGGTTAGGGATATTTTCAGGCATTTCTTCAAATAGGTTCTCAATCCCCTGCTCTCTTACTCCTTGTGGTACCCCTATAACACAAATATTGTTATGCTTGATGCTGTCCCAGAGGTCCTTTAAACTATTCTCATTTCAAAAATTTTTTCTCTTTGCTATTTTGATGGGGTGGCTTCTGCTACCTTGTCTTTCAAATCATTTGATACTCCATCTAACCTGCTGTTGATTTTGTTTATGTATTCTTTTTTTCAGTTTATTGTGTTTTTCATCTCTGACTGGCTCTTTTTTTATGGTTTCTATATCCCTTTTTATGCTTACTATCTTTTTGTTGAAGTTTTTACTCAGTTCTGTATTTTTTTTAATTTTTAAAAATATGTTTGATTTTAGAGGGAGAAGAAGGGGGAGAGAGAGAGAAAGAGAGAAACACTGACGTGAGCGAGAAACATTGGTTACCCACAATACATGCCATGACTAGGGAGTGAACCTGCATCCGGGATGTGCTCTGATTGGGAACTGAACCCCCAATCTTTCGGTGTACAGGACGACGCTCCAACCAACTGAGCCACACTACCAAGGGCTCTGTATTTTTATAAACAGTGTTTTGAACTCTGCCTGGTAGATTGCTTGCCTTCATTTCATTTAGATTTTCTTTTTTCTGAGGCTCCTTCCTGTTCTTTCAGTTGAGACGTTTCTTTATCTCTCCCTTTTCACTGTCTCTCTTGATTTGTTTCTGCGTATTAGGTAAATGTGCTATATCGCCCACTCTTTTTTTTAATGTATTTTATTGATTATGTTATTACAGTTGTT
Source organism: Mormoops blainvillei (assembly GCA_004026545.1). Classification (NCBI taxonomy): domain Eukaryota; kingdom Metazoa; phylum Chordata; class Mammalia; order Chiroptera; family Mormoopidae; genus Mormoops; species Mormoops blainvillei. The sequence continues at coordinate 6,796 of PVJD01005685.1, read as the reverse complement.
CCATTTTTTCTCCTCCCCTTTATTCTCCTCTGCCCTGTACCACCCTCCCACCAGCATTTCGCCTTTTAGTTCATGGGTTGTACATACAAGTTCTTTGGTTTCTCCATTTCCTATACTATCCTTAACCTCCCCCTGTCTATTTTGTACCTACCATTTATGCTTCTTCTTCCCTGTACCTTTTCCCCCATTCTTCCCGCTCCCCACCCCCACTTGTAACTCTCCATGTGATCTCCATTTCTGTGATTCTGTTCCTGTTCTAGTCGTTTGGGCCATATTTTTTTTGTCTTGGCGTGTCTATTATGTTGTAAGGGGCGGAGCCTTAGGTATTCACCAGGGTGGGGCAACCGATGTCACTTCCTTGTGGTGCTGTATGTTGGGGAGGGGTCAGAGGGAACAATGTTGCTTGCTTGGCTCTTGGCTGGCTCTCAGTCACTTCCCTCCCCCCACCGCCCACAAGCAAATTGGGCCCTTCTGGTGTTGATTCTCTGCTGGATGGGTTTGTATATGTTCTAGGACCCTGTGGGTCTCTCCAGTGAACCCTCCTGTGAGACTGTCAGTTTTTCCCACCACCGCAAACTCCTCAGGTTTTTACTGGTAGAGGTTTTGAGGCTTTCTTTTCTTATGCTGGAACACTGGGTCGCACAGTCTCTCTCACTCACCAGTTGTTCGTCCCAGTTTATCTGCACGCAAATGTGGGACCACCCAGTCTACCAATCACAGTCTTACTGCACGACATCTACGCCCCTGGCTGCCCATCTCCGTCCCTCCTACCAGTCGGGATGAATGTTTCTTCTTTAACTCCTTGGTTGTGAGACTTCCATATAATTCGATTTTCTGGCAGTTCTGGTTATTTTTTGTCTTTAAATGTGTTGTTGTCCTTTTGGTTGTGCGAGGAGACAACGTATATCTACTTGTGCCTCCATCTTGGCCGGAAGCTATATCTCCCCCAACTCAGGAGGGTGGATTTATGTAGTTGGTGTCCTGTGGGGGCCAGTGGCAGAGTCTTTCTGATCACTTAAACCTTGTGCTCAAGAAGTGTCCCTTGTTTTCTTTGTGTGTGCCTTCCTGTTGTAGTTGAGCATTGATTGCTGTTGGCATGTCATTGACTGTGTCGGACCCTCAGGCTGGCTGGCTGTGAGGACTGTTTACAACCATAGGACACAAGCTGCTGTACAGGGGCTGACTCCATGGAGCCGTGTTTGCCACAGTGGGTTCGGGTACCTACCAAAACTTCCTTTTTGGTGTGCTGCTTATGGAGCTTAGTGGGTGGTGTTCTGTTATAGTCTGAAGGTGACCAGTGGGTGTGTTGGTTCTGAGTCCTCTTGGGAGGGACTTCAGGGCAGATTAATGTCAGACACCGCTTATGGCTGGCTCAGTGCTACCTGTGAGGAGCAAAAAGCAATCTGTAATTGTAGTTGCCTGTGTTGGGCCTGGGTGTGCATGGGAGGGGGCGTGTGAACCGAGGTCTGCTGCCACTGGTACTGGGCCTGGGGCAGGCTAAGCACAAAAGACAGCACCTGCCTGCCAGCTGTGTGGGAGAAGGGGCTCAACGCAGTGACAATGGTGCCAAACCTCCATCCCTCGCTCTGAAGCCACATAACTCAGTTACTTCCTGTATGTCCCTGGCACCTCTACCACCCCTGCTGCTGTTCCTCTGCCAGCGCCCAAGATGCCTACCTGTGAGTAGGAGTTTGTGTTAAGATAAACTCCCTTTAAGACAGTTTTTGCCATCCAGCAGCCTTCTCTCTCACTCAGACAGGCTATATCCTTGCTTTTCACAGCCAGGTGTTATGTGGGCCCCTTTTCCCAGCACTGGTTCAGGACTTCGAAGTCCAGCATGGGGCTAAGACCCCCTCACTCCTCGGGGGAAGTTTTGCTCTGGATTCTCAGCTGCCACACATGGGTGGAGAGCCAGCCCATTTTACATCTTCACCCAGCCTGCCAGACTTGATATGGCTTCTTCTTGATATCCCCAGTTACAGGACTTCTGTTCAGCTTGGCCTCATGATGGCTACCCAGGTTGATCGTTCTATAATTTAGTTGTAATTTCTTAAAATAATTTTTTATTTTTCAATTACAGTCAACATACAATATTATATTAGAATCGGGCGTATACCAATAGTGATCGGACATTCAGACAACTTACAAAGTGATCGATAAATCTAGTATCCACCTGACACCATACACAGTTATTACGATATTATCGACTACATTCCCTATGCTGTCCTTTACATCCCCATGACTATTTTGTAGCTGCCAATCTGTGCTTGAGCCCTTCGCCTCTTTCACCCATCCCCCACCCCCACCCTCCCCTCTAGTAACCATCAGTCTGCTCGCTGTGTCTAAGAGCCTGTTTCAACTTTGTTCATTTATTTTGTTCTTTGGGGTTTATATATAAGAGAAATTACATGGTATTTGTCTTTCAGTTGTAATTTTGATGTGGTAATGGGAGGAGGCGAGTACAGTGTCCCCCCTGTTTCTCTATCTTGACAAGAACCCTAAAATCACTGCAGGTTAACTTAAATAAAACTGCGAAAATTAAATATTTGCCAAAACAGAAAAAAAATTAGTGAGAAGAGTAACATTTCACATTTTTTTCAAATCTCTTCAGTGTCCGGTTTAATAAAAGACAAATGGACTCTCATATCTGATTCTGCATTCAGCCTGCTGTGGTATGTTGCTTTGATTTAAGTATATGAAGAAAATTTGGCCCCACAGATATGTAACTGAAAAAGGGGTGGGGGCTTTTTAGTGGCATTTTCAGATTACTGGATATTCTTCTGTATGCTACACCAGAACTTCAGAGGCTTTCAAAGGTTAGTTGCAATGTGAGATCTGAAACCATGTCGTATTCTGTTATATTAAAATCAATTGGTCTAACTTGTCCTTTCAATGGCCGTCACCCATGTAAGATTTTGTAACATTATGCACTGTCCATTTGAAAAATACTGTTTCACTAAGTTATGCAGATTCTCCATGTGTTAAAACATTTCCTTATAAAAAGTCATATTTACTAATGTTACTACCAGTATCACCCTAGAAATCTTTATTTGTATATAGTCAAGCTCATGACTGTGGATGCGAGGTTTCCAAATTTCTAGTTTTTGCTTGACAAGCTCAGATTTTGTCAGTGGCAACAAATATTGTCAGTTATTTTCCATAAAGTGACCAGCTAACTTTATTTTTGAAAAAATGTCTCCCAAATACCCAAGTCTGAATATCCACTGTGTGTCAGCATTCTTTCAAGTAAAAACGGTGTCTGTTAAAAAAAATGACAAGTTCAGCAACTCAATTGCACAAGTGCTTTTCCTTGAGACCACCCGTGTGCTTAGCGTGTGCAGCAGTTCTTCCAATGTGGACAGACCAGCAGCATCAGCATTGCCCAGGAACTTTTTCAAAATTACAAATTACTGGGCCCCACTCCAGACCTAGTGAATCAGAAACGTTGAGGGTGAGGGCCAGTAGTCTGTGTTTTCCCGCCCTCGCAGTGATTCGAGTTCCCTCTGAAGCTTGAGAACCACTGCTTCAGTCTGAGAGCAATGGTTCTCAGTCTTGGAAGCACATTACAACCACCTGGGTAGCTCAAACTCTCCATTGCCTACTTACTCTTAATCAATTAAGTCGGAATCGCTAAAGGCGGGACCCAGATATCAGTTTGCTTTTTTTTAAGTTCTCCTGACTCCAAAGGTTATCTTTCTCAGATAACCTGGTGGTCAACAGTGGTTTATTGAAAATGGAGCTCTCTGGCAAGTTCCAGGAGTGCGAATAACTAGCACTGTGATTGGAGAAAAATCAGTGTGTTTTCGGAGTCACTTCCCCATCATGAATGGTTAGAAAACCCCAAAAGGTAGGCAAGAAAATGTCTAGGAGGACTGAGGACAGTTTAGATTAGTTAAGCCTTTCTTTTAGTAAAGTGGAAATCCTGATGCATCTGGTGAGGTCTCCACTTTGGTTACCACTAAAACCCCCAGCTCAGCTGCCAGGGCTTGTCTTTCTCCACAGTTCCATTTCTCCACAGACTGTCCAAGATTAGCACTCTTACCATTATAACGATAAATTTCTATCATCCTCATTTTATATTTTAACATTCCTTTAGCATCCTCAAATGAAACACATATATAATGCAACCTCCCTACATACATCATTAAAAAATTAACATAATGCCCTAACTGTATTACAGAGAATAAATAAAATGAGGTGAATTTATCATAAAAATATATATTGCAGTATATAAATGCTTGAGGAAAATTGGCAGACATAATGAAGTTGTCAACTGTTGATATATGAGTTTTTAAAAATGAGGTATAATTGACATAAAATGTTATTATTAGTTTTATGCATACAATATACTGATTCAATATTTGTATGTATTTTGAAATGTTCACCACAATAGGTCTAGTTACGTCACCATACATAATTACAATTTTTTTTTTGTTATGAGGACTTTTAAGATTTACTCTCTTAGTATTGTTAACTACCGGCTCCATTCTGTACATTATATCCCCAGGAAATATTTTGTAACTAGAAGTTTGTACCTTTTGACTTTCTTCACCCATTGGCCCACCCCCTCCAGCCTCCACCCTCTGGGAACCAACCACCAATATGTTCTCTGTATCTATGAGCTTTTTGTTTTGGTTTTTGTTTTAGATTCCACACATAAGTGGAAGATAAGATATCTTTCCCTAACTTGTTTCACTTAGCATAATGTCCTTAAGTTTCATCCATGTTGCAAATGACAATGTTTCATTATTTTTTATGGCTGAATAATATTCTAGTACAAACACACACATTTTCTTTATCCATTATTCATTCATAGACACTTAAGTTTTTTCCATATCTTGGCTATTATAAATAGTCCTGCAATGAACATGGTGGGGAGGGGTCAGTGCACTTATCTTTTTGAATTAGTATTTTCATTTTCACTGGATAAATACATACCCAGAAGTGGAATCCTTAGATCTTAAGGTTGTTCTACTTTTAATTTTTTGAGGAACTTTCATATTGTTTTTGACAGTGGCTGTACCAATTTGCAGTCCTACAAATAGTGCACAAGTGTCCTCTTTTCTCTACATCCTCACCAGCTCTTGTTATATCTGGCATAAAAATTTTCAGACATATGCTAAAGTAGAGAAAATAGTATTGTGATATTATGATTTATAATAAGATCCATTGTCAGAGAAAGACAAGTTCCATATGATTTCACTTACATGTGGAATCTAATGAACAAAATAAACTAACAAACAAAATAGAAAAAGACTAATAGATACAGAGAACAGACTGACAGCTGTCAGAGAGGAAGGGGGTTGGGGTCTGGGTGAAAAGGGTGAAGGAATTAAGGAAGGGAAAAAAAAACAGCTCTGACCAGTGAGGCTCAGTTGGTTGGAGCATTGTCCTGGAAATTGAAAGGTCACAGGTTCTATTCCTGGTGGTCAGGGCACATACTGAGGTTGCAGGTTCAGTCCCCAGTGGGTGGGGGGTGGGGCACATAGGAGATGCAACCAGCCGCGTAAAAGAGGCAACAGATCGATGCTTCTCTCTCACATCGATATTTTTCTCCCTCTCTTCCTCCCTTCTCCTCTCTCTAAAATCAATGTGCATGTCCACGGGTGAGATTTAAAAAAAACCCTCATAGACACAGACAACAGTATGGTGATTACTAGAGAGAAAGGGGAGTGGGGGAGGTAGAAGGTAGAAGGGGGATAAATGGTAATGGGAGGAGACTTGACTTGGGGTGGTGAACAAAATACAATATACAGATGATGTCTTATAGAACTGTATACCTGAAACCTGTAGAATTTTATTAACCAGTGTCACCCCAATAAATTAAAGAAACAGAAAGATATTTGGTTTTCACCCTGGTTGTGGCACAGCTCCTAAAAACCTTGGAATTAAAGTTCGGACAGTGGCATAGGTGTCTTTTGTTATGTTAATGAGGTGACTTTGGGAAAACACCTAAGGATGGGGGCCCATCACCAGAGGAACTAAGTACATTATTAGAGGGTTGGAACTTTCAGTCCCTCCCCCACCTCTGTTCACTAATGAATGTTTAATGATTTAACCATCCATGCCCCTCCCAACTCTGGCTCACCAATGGCCAATGATTTAATCAATCATGCCCATGTAATGGGGCCTCCATAAAAATCCTAAAGATTGGGGTTCGGAGACTCCAGGCTGTTGAACATGTAGAGATTTGGGGAGAGTGGCACATCGAGAGAACATGGAAACTCAAAGCCCTTGCCCTATACCTTGCTGCGTATATCTCTTCCATCTGATTATTTCTGAGTTATGTACTCATAAGGAAATTGTTTCCCTGAGTTCTGTGAGCTGATGTAGCAAATTGATCATATCTTAGGATGGGGTCATTGGAACCTCTAACATGTAGCCTGTTGGCCAGAAGCACAGGTGATAACCTGGGCTTGGACCTGTTTGAAGGAGAATGTGAGGTATAGTCTTACAGGACTGAACCCTTAACCTGTGGAATGTGGTGCTACGTCTGGGCGGATGTTGTCAGAATTGAGCTGAATTGTAGTCATTATGATACCCAGAGAATTGCTTGGCCATGGGGGAAACTTCCCACCCAACTCTCACACACACTGAAATTGGGTTCAGAATTACATCATGCGTAGTAAACTACATGCTTACTCAGTACCCATATTCAGCAATGATCAATTTTCATAGCCAACCTTTCCCATCCTTATGAATGCTACTTACAGTGTGGTCCCTGGATCCACAACATCCCTGTCAACTGTGCATTTGTTAGAAATGCAAATGCATTGGCTTCACAGCAGACCACTGA
>PVJD01005684.1:0-111390 GCA_004026545.1 Mormoops blainvillei | reverse complement strand
GCCCCCAGCATTTCAGTGGGAGTATTGTCCCTACTTGACAGGTCTTGTTGGGGTGGCAGTGAGTAAAGTTGCCCCTTGTAGTTTAGAGGCCATCATCATCATCATCATCATCCTAACAATAAAAATGGCAAAAACAACTACCATTTACTAAGCTCCTACGGTGTGCCCGGCACTGGGCTGGAGCTCCGAATCTGCCCGATCTCATCACTTCTGTTGCTTCCCCGAGGAATCCTATAGGCTCCCAGAAAAGTGGGATAACCCGAAGGGTTCTTTGTCCATTCAGCCGATGTACTCTACTGTGGACTTACTGTGTGCCGGGGATACACGGGAGAATCAAACCAGGTGTGATTTCTGCCCTCATGGGGCTGACCGTCCAGGAGGGAGACAGATGTTAATAATTACCTACTGAATAGAAACTTACAAATAGAAGTAAGTAGCTTGACAGAAGAATCCCTGAGAGCAGCCGGGGATCTGGGGATCTGCGAGGGCTTCTCCGTGGGAGGACTGACTTAGCAGAGATCTCAAGAAGTTCACTGGGTAAAGACAGAAGAGGGGAGACTTTAAATAAAGAAGCAGCCCATGCAACGGCCCAGTGGTCTGAGGGACACAGCGCCCAGGAGGGGCTAAAAAGAGGCTGGGGTGGCTGGGCTGGTGATGACCAGCCTTGAAGGGCGGCTGATCCGGGGACCTTGACCTTCCGTTCACCCCACGGGAAGCCTTTTTCCTGAGCCTGATGGGCAGGCGGCCCAGAGCCTGCAGATGGCGGGGGGTGGGGAGGCGCTGGGAGCCTGCCACGAGATTGAGGCAGCCTTCTGAAAGAACCCCATGGTGTTTTCATCCCAGTGGGGAGCCCCTGCGGGCACCCGAAGGCCAGGGGGCGGGCGCCTCCAGTGGGAACAGGCTTCGTACAGTGTTGTCCCACAGTTGGATTCTGTATTTGTGATGGAGAGCAAAGAACAAGAATGCTTGATGGGCCTGTTGTCTGTCATCTTTCACAAGGTGGCCATTGTCCTTGTAAAATGGCACAGCCGCACCCTGTTGGTTTTTGTCTAGGGAACAATGGAACGCCTGTAAGGCCCTGAAGCAAGATGCTTCTGGCTGCCTGCCGAGAGGAGAGTGAAGGGGTGGGGGGGTGGCACCAGCAAGGAAGGGGAGGCCGGCAAGCAGGGCAGAGCACACTCCAGGATGGCACAGGCCCCACGCTTCACGTGACAGGGCGGGGCTGTGCTGGGACCACGTGGTGGGCAGCGGAGCTTGAGGATGGGTGGGAGTGTCTGGGGCCACTACCCCCTCCACTGAGCCCTCATGGGTCCAGTGGTCTTGGGAGGGAGAGGAAGCAGCGGACCCTCATCCCACAAATGCTTCGCTGCTGACCCAAGAGGGCAGAGGGAGGTGGGGGCTCTGGGGGGCAGGGTTGTCCTCGCAGGTCCAGGCAGGTGCTGTGCGCAACACGAGGCCCATGTGTTTTGCTGGGGGTGTGTGTGTCTGTATGTGCCTGTGTGTGGGGTAGGGGCACGTCTAGGCCTTGTCCACTGTGAGGGGTCTTTATGTGGAGGCGAGGCTATGGGCTCTGGGCTCAGGCTGCCTGGCTTTATCGCCCACTAACTGGATACTTTGGGCAAAGCACGTCAGTTCCAGTCGTCTCTGTTTTCCCACCTGTACAGTGGGGCGGGTATGACAGCATCTGTCTCATCACATTGTTGGGAGAGACAATAAAACGAAACCTGGAACCGGCAAGTTCGATAGTTATGACTATTGTCGTTGCCAATAGTAGCTGTGTTACCTTTAGCACAGGTTTGGGGGCCTCCCCTACAAAGCCCCTTCCTGCCTGAAGCCTCCCCCCCATCTTTTCTGGAGACCTCAAGGACCTACCTGCTCTGGTTGGCAGTGGGCGGGCTCACCCCTAACATGTCGACATTTGCGGCGTTGGGGGCTCCTCACGCCATGTGTCTAAATGTTTAAAAGTCATCAGTCAAGCCAACGGACAGGGAAATACAGCGCATTCAGTCCTTCTATTCAAATGTACTTTTCTAACAACAAATGAAAGAATCTACGGAAAGCCAGTTTCCATGCGACTGAAAGTCAGAAATATGTCCAAACTGAGTGGAATGATAATTGCAATTACCTGGGCGTTCCGCTGATGGACGGGCAATGTTTGAATGACTTGTAAAACAGGGACATACCTACCTCTTAATTTCTCTGTTGATTTCATAAAATTTGTTTTTCACGCTTTCATTTCAGCAACCTAATTATGTTGTAATCAAACTTTTATGATTTTTGGTCTCCTGACAGTAATGACCTAAAAGATTTTTTAAATGTAATTGTATTTGAAGTGTATAAAATCTAATTATGTTTCATAAGAAACACAAATGACAGTAAATCTAGAGAAAAAATTAAAATTGTTTAATGTGTTTTCTAAGGATTTTTCTTCTAAAATCCACTAAATTCTCTATTAAAATAAAAAGGCAAAATATAAATTATAGCTAACTAGTATAAAACATTTTAAATAAAGTTACTTGAGTAAAGTTGGCTTTTAAAGAGCTTTCTATAGAAATTTCGTTACATCTTGCCAAATATTTTAATAAAATAAAACTATTTGCAATTCTAGTATTCATGTCACTCAGCTGCCGATGTAAAGAAGTGCTGTTGTGACACAGGTTCTGTGTGTACCTGCCTGTATATAAACTATGAGTAAGGTGCGTTTTGTCAGGTATCACCACATGCCCTTATTGCCCTGTGAAACTGGTGAACAGCCCACCGACACGTGAGCATCCCCAGGTCCCTGGAATGGAAGCCAAGAGACCCAAGAGGCCGGATGTTCATAGCTAATGGGAGGTCACGTTTTGTTACACGAGACCGCGCATCCATCGCAATGTGGCAGCTACACAGCCCACGGCCTTCGTGGGACTTTGATGCAGTTGCCTTTTGTCCCCCGGACGCAGGGCCAGAAGTGTGAGGATGCATTTCACTGGGGCCTGAAGGGCACTGGTCATGAAAGTAGATGTTCAGCGTTGGGGACTGCACTGCCCTAGTCGGTGCCGAGTGCCTGGCCGGGGACAGGGGCACTCACAGGCCTTTCAGCGAATTTCGTGTGTGCATGTCTGTGTATGTCTGTGTGTGTTGTGTGTCTCTGTGTATATGCATGTACATGCATGTATGCGAGTCTCTGCATGTATGTGTGCATGTTGTGTGTGTATTATGTATATGTGCGCATCTGTGTGTGGTGTATTTGTGTGTCTGGGCATGTGTAAGTGTGTGTGCCTGTATATGTGTGTCTGTGTGACATGTGGGGTTCTTTAGCACGTGGGGCCCAGGGCAGGGCCTCCTTTGGTTTTCATCTCAGGTCTGTGCTGGTGATGGCGACCCATCTCTCCTACGTGTTCTTTACATTAACTCCCAGCACAAACGTGTGAAGAGAGCATCATTCTGTTTTACAACTGATGTCACTTAGGCTCGATGTGTTTCCAAAGAAGTAACCCGCTGAGAGCACAGGACTACCCAGTTCACAGGATGGGGCAGCTAGTATGATGCTGTTGCTCCATGCTGCCTCCCAGTGGTGGGCGTAGGGACAGACCTGGCATCCCTTTCTCACTCATGCCCCGAGGGCCAGCCAGGGTCCTGGAAGTTGGTGTCTAGCTCCAGTGGTGTACAGAGGCTGCCCTCAGCTGCCTCCTCTGACCATTTCTGCTTTAATCTCCCAGAGCCTGCTGCTCTGTCCTCCCTGGAGGTACTGAGGTGGCCTTGGAGCCTCTTCGGTTTTTGATCCAGATTTCCCAGAGCTCTGCGAACTTCCTCTGTCTTGGGACACCGCCAGTGCCCTAGTGCTCAGGGACGCTGCTCCTTCAGAACCGAAGGGTCCCAAGGCACAGACTTGAGGGAAGAATCCCAAAAGGAGAGGTGGGAGATCAGCCTTCAGACTCTGCCACTAGCCAGCCCACTGTACCTCGCAGGCCTCTATTTCCTCAGCTAAACTGTGAGGCGATTGTGTGAGAATCTGCGAGAGGTCTTGCAGTTCTAAATGACAGCTGGGCCCTGGCCCTGAACCTGGTGGGATTCCCAGCAAGGGACTCCAGATGTGAAAGAACCTGGGTTCTCGTTGCCTATTGCTGGTGACGAACCACCCCAAACACCATGGTTTAAGGAAAAACTGCGTCCCGTTGCTCACAATTCTAGGCGTTGGTAGTGTGTTTTCTCTGCCGATTTCAGGTGGACTCGCTTGGGAGGCTGTCAGCTGGGGGGTCCGCTGGGCTGGAAGGTGCAGGACGGCCTCACTGCCATGCCTGGCTGTCGGTGCTGGCTGTCGGTGCTGGCTGCCAGCTGGGCACCTCGATTCTCTTCCTCCACCAGGGTGAGAGGTGTGACAACTCGCCCTCCGTTTGACCCGATCAGCTGTCTTACGTGGGAGTCTTGGCACTTCAAATGGGCAGAGGCAAAAGCTATGCCATCTCTTGAGTCCCTGGCCCTGAAATCCACCCATGGCAGCCACATTGTATTGGCCAAGGCAAGTCACAAGCCAGTCCAGATGTAAGGAGGTGGAGAAACAGATCCTACCTCTGAATGGGGCAGGTTCATATTACCAAGGAACCTATCCACGGGGTGGGGAGGAATTTGTGGACAGTAGACAATTTATCACAGACTGATAGAAAGGGACCATCCTCAGGAACAGCTCCAAGTTAACCTACACCGGGGGTGGGGGAGTGGGAGGTGGCAAACATTTTCTACAAAAGAAAATATAGTGCATATTTTACGCTCTATGTGCCTTATGGCCAGTTATACTGCTTCATTCTGCCCTTGTAGCTCAAAAGCAGCCACAGGCAACATGCAAACGGAAGAGCGTGACTGTGTTCCGATAAAGCTTTATTTGCAAAACCACATAGCAGGCTGCATTTGGCAATGTTTCATAGCAGTGGACCCAGCTCTTAGGCTCAACGAGTTCATAAAACTCACATCATTCCTAGGATCCATCGAGTCACTTTCAGCTTATTTATTCCTTCAGTAAACATTGAGTTCCCACCATGTGAGGTGCTGTCCTAGCCACTGGGTAAGCAAGACGGACAGTCCACTTGCTTTCTTGGAACTTACTTACAGTCTACTGATTGTAAAACACAGAAAAAAAAATGGCTTAAACATTAGAAGAAAAGTTGGCTCAAGTGAGTGAAGAGTCCGTAGGCGGACTCCCCGCCGGGCAATGCTCGATTAGGACTCAGGTTCCCCATCATTATCCACTTGCCTCCTCTCTGTCCCATGTGTTGGATTCGTCCTCTTTATTCTCCGTGTGGTTTACTCACGGTAGTGATGTGAGCACCAGCCAGTGGTTTTCTGGGGCTACCTGATTCCTTGTTCTCATTCAAGAGAGAGACTTCTCCCTTAACCATCAACAAGAGCTCTGATTGGTTCATCTTAGATCATGTGCTGAATGAGCCAATTCTTGTGTCTGGGAAAATGGCACGTGATGATTGGCTTAGATCTGGGTTACCAGGACCAATTACTATGGCCGAGAGGATGGTTAGCCCCTGATGGCTTACACCAATCAGAACCCACTTCCTGGGACAGGATTGGGAGCCACCCCATCCCCTGCTGTTGCACGTGGGTGAGGGGGAAGATGGGTGTTAGAGAGGCCATCACCCTGAAAAGCAGTCAGCACAAAGCAAAAGTCACAATGTTTCTCCCTGTCCTTTTGTAGGAATCGGTGAATGAGGTGACAGAGCAGGAAGCTGTGAAGCACAGGGGCTATTAGACAGCATCAGTGGAGCAGGGCAGTGAAACGCCAAGGTCAAATGGAAACTGGGTTCTTATATGTCTTGGGTGCATCAAGCTGGAAGATGCCTTACAGATCATCTCATCTGAATTCCTCATGGTATACGTGGGGACACTAAGGCCGAGAGAAGAGCAGGGGTTTGCTGAAGGTCACTCGAAGTTAGTGACCACGTTGGAATAGAAATTGGGCTCCTCTCCTGTCTTTTTCTTTGTTTCTCCCTCACAGTAAGCACAGAGCTTGACAATGCACAGGCACATGGAAAATATGTTGATTTGATTAGCTTCTAATTATGGCAAAAAGACCTCTGGCGGGTACATTCACAGGGACACATCTGAAGACCTTCAGAGAGCCCCAAATTTGCAAACAGCCAATAGCCGGAAGTGATATGCCATGCATTAACATGCAATGATGATATGCTTGGACTTTGGATGACCAGACCTGATCTTAAATCCCAGTTCTACTGCTGAGAAGTTCTGTGATCTCGTGTAAATTACTCAGCCTCTTTGAGAGATTAATGTACATTCAGTGCCTGGCACATTGTATCCTCAAAAGGTATAATTGAGCATCGTGAGCAACCCATTAGGCACTCAAAGGGAATAAGTTGCCTAGGTGAAAAGACAAGTTGACAAGGCAGTTTTTGCATTGCACATAGGTCCTGGGGACTGGCTCAGTGGCTTGCCCGGCACAGGGCATGACAGGTGCTAGTGGTGTGTACCAGCTTTTGCTTAAGCCCTTTTATGCACCATCCTCCTCCCTGTCCTGGGACACTTCCCTGGGGTGCTGCGTCTCACCTTCTCCTCCTGACCCAGGGAGCTCCTTCCCGTCTCAGCACTAATGTCACTTTGTCAAAGAAGCCATGTTAGTTAAGATAATGCTAGTGCCTATAACACAAATCCCCAAATTTCAGTGACTTAACACAAGTTTATTTCTCTCTCAATCATGGACCAATGCCCGTTGGCAAGAGTAGGGATAGGTTGGGCGGGGGGTGAGGGGGGGCTCTGTCTCACAAAGCTGTTGAGGAATCCAGGCCGATAAAGACTTTTCCATTTCCAACATGTGGCTTCCGAAGTCACCCCGAGCATTGACATCAGCCAGCAGACAGAAGAAGAAAGAGGTGGGAAGACACAGCCATTCCCTAATGTTTTAGCCTGGAAGCCATACTCATCACTGCTGCTCACATTCCACTGGCGAGAACTAGTCACGTGACCTCACCCAGATGCACAGAGGACCTGGGAGACGTAGTCCCTGACTGGGCTGCAGCGTTCATCCCCAAAATAATCTCCCCACAACGAAGGAAGCCTGGCTCGTTGGTGTCCCTGACACAAAAGTCTCGTTCCGTGCTTTTAAGGCATCATGCTCTTTTCCCTCAAAGCACTCACCAGAGTTTATTAGCATTTTTAAAGATTTCGATGACTGCTTGATCATCCGTCTCCTTTTGCAGACTAAGCTCCATGAGAGTATGAGAGTCACCCTTGTATCCTTAGTGCTTGGCATATAATGTGTTTAATAATAGCTTGTTGGATGAATAAAGAAAAGAAGACATGTATCTATGTCATGTACAGAGTCCGGCAGAAGTAATGCCTGCTACAGGGTGGTTGATAGGGTAATAACAGGGGAATAATAACAACTTAGAGTTTTAATTTGAACATTTCACCTAAGATGTCATATGGCATGCTTGAGTGTGATAGTGTTATGTTTCAGAATTACCGTATTTTGCCAAGTATAACGTGCTCCCATGCATAATGCGTTCCCATGTATAATGTGCTCCTACTTTTTGGCCCAAACTTTCAGGAAAAAAACCCAAACCTTTCGTTTTAATTTTTTAATTCAATTTATTTATTTATATTTAGAAACAAAACTGATGATTGTATCCCAGGGTATTATTTTGCACACATTATATCATTATTTTCTAGAATTACACTTTTAATTCATAAGCATAAATAAGAGAATTAAAAACACTTATGTAGATATGGAATCAGGACTACCCATGTACAATGTGCATCCTTATTTTTCCCTCAAAAACTTGAGCAAAAAAGTGTGCATTATACATGGTAAAATACATACAGGCTTACGATTTTGTAATAAAAGATTTTGTAATAAAAAAGGGGCGTTATTTGTGCCAGACCCTGTATTTTTTTTACTTTTACTGTGACAACATATATTTACATTTTGGGGCTTTTCGTTGCAAGTAACAAAATAACCAATTTTCCCTGTTAAACAATAAAGCGGGTTATAAGCTCAAGTCAGTGACGACTCTGGAGGCACGGTAACTTTCGGGCAAGGTCGGATCATGGCTCGTGTTCTGTGTCCTTTGCAGTTCTTTCTGTCCTGCTCTCTCCCAGTGCTACCTTTGCCCTCAACTGGCTTCTCTAGTGATTCTAAGATATGCACACAGCCAGGGCCTCATGCTTCCTCATTCACACCGGGAGAAAAAGAGGAGGCTCAACTTCCCACAGTCACTGCACAGAAATCTTCACGTTTGTTCTGATAAGACCAACAGGACAATCTCTGTTGCAAAGGAGATACTAGGGAAGATGACTGGCCATCCTTGGGGCCCGTCCCTGGATGGAGAAGACAGGAGTATTTACACAACTGCATGGTTGCTATGCAACAGGGAAGGAGTGGATCCCCAAAGGAATCTGTTCTGTAAGGGACGTGAGTGGAGAGGGCAAATAGATGTTGCAGAAACACACAGGGTGTTCCTTTCACTGGTACGTTTCTTCTAGATCCACTTACAGTAAATACAGAAATGCCTATTAAATTAAAGTTGAGGTGGGGAGAAGGGCCCACTACTGGCTGAAAAGAAGTACCAAATTCAGACGAAGTCAGTACTATTGTGAAGCTGAAACTACTACAGAGGAAAATCCAGAAGAACTCCAACTGGTTTTGGGTCATTCTGGAGACGGCATTTGCTCTAAGCCTCAGTCTTAAGCCAGGGCTATGAAACTCGCTGCAGGATGTTGTCGAAACATACAGAAGTGATAACCAGGAGGTCAGCGTGCTAAGAACCAACCAGGTTGCCTACCTGTCAGCCAGAACACAAGACAAACAGCCGGATTTCCTTAACCGCAGAAGCCAGCAAGATAAGATGCCAGAACAAAAAGCCCACCGCAAAAGCAAAACAAAGCAGCTCTGGTGCTCCCGGCAAGTCTTACAAACAGAGGAGCTGCCAGGAGTCAGAAAATGCAAAGCACCAGCAGACACCTTGGCTTTGCCAGGAGATACCCAAATAGGTGCAAATTAAGGGCCACCAAGTCCTACAAAGAGAGAAAAGAATTTAACACATTCAATTGAGCAAACATTAAGGGTTCTAACACTGTGTTGATTGCCAAGATGAAAAGACTGTGCTGTCACCTTGGACAGATAAGCAAATGTGTCAGCTCTACAGCAGGAGTGTGTATGAGGGGGCCGCAGAGGAGGGGCAGTTCATTTTTGCCTGGATGGCCTTCAAGGAGAGACGCAGAGAGGGGCTGTCTCCTGAGCCGGGGCCTTGGGGGGCGAACAGGGTTCAGCTGGTGAGCATTCCAGGGAGGGAACTGCAGTAGGAGCTGTGGGTACAGAGCCCCACAAACTCAGAAGTCCTGTGGGTATCTTTGCTTATCTCTGCTCTAAATCCCTTCTCCCCTCTCTTCAAAGCACCCCGTTTTTCCTTTTCTAATTCTATACGGTCCTAGTGAGACCGCCAATCACAATGAGGCTCCACCCCCCAAAGCAGGCACCTGACCCAAGCCAGCCAGTCAGACTCTCTTCTGGGACTCAACATCTTCAGCAGAAGGATACACCAGTTTAAGACAGATGGACAGACAGCATTCTATCCTTGGTGTCCTGCAGAGACTATTCATGAGGTCTTGCTACTGGGACAGACTCCTTGCATCTTGTCCCTTCCAAGGCCTGCTAGATCAGTTTTTCTTTAATTTTCATGAGTCACCCAGCGCCCTCTCACCAGGTTCCTTTCTGGCTGTGGTTAGACAGAATAAGTTTCTGTAGCTTGCAAAAGAATACCTTTAATTGATATGGAAATTGTACCGGGATGAAAGTTGTAGGCAACAGGCCCTGAGGGAAATAGGGGATCTGGGATAAGTTAATAGGCAGAGATGGAACCATGATTTGGCACACGAGCTGCCACGGTCCCCACGGTCACAAAACAGCCACCTGCTTGCCAAGGGCCAAGCTTGGCAGACTGGGTGGTTGCTGACGTCAACAATTTAAAGGGGTTGAGGAATGGGGAGGCCTCAGAGTGGGATGGTTGCTTTGACAGAATTAGGGTAATTCAAGAGGGAGATATTTATCACACTAGCATCACCCAACATATTATACGTTTCCGGTCTGTTTCTTTCCTTCTTTGCTAATGGAATGTGTGTTCCTTGAGGGCAGGCACTATCTTGTGCACTGCTCTGTCCCCAGTGCCTAGAACAACACCTGGCACACAGTAGGCCCTTAAGCATCCGATAAACAAAGGCAAACAAACAGCAAGCTCAAGTTTAGAATTTCTAGAGTAAGAGACAGAAGGGTTAAACCCAGAAAGAATCGAAGGAAACTACTAATTCCCTGTGATCAAAAGCCTGGGGAGAAATCGTGAGAATAGATGTTGAGTTTCCTCCGCCAAGAATAAAATGTTGCGTCAGGTCGTATATATGACTTGGGGCCCCAGCCCAGGGCTTTGCAATTCAGTGCGTTAAGTTGGGCAGCTCTGCGAGTCTCATGTAACCTGGGTCGGCGAATTCAAATGCTGGCCCACATCACATGATGTGGAAAGTCCGCCTCATTGTCTTAGCGTGGAAGGAGGAATGAAATGATGTAGAGGAGACCGGAATTCCTGATGGTGCCTGTCCTGCTCACCCTGCCCCCATGACCCCTGAATTAGCTCTCTTTCTTCCGAGTCATCCTCCTCCCCCTCGCTTGATTATATTGGCCTCACTTGTTTTGCGGTATTTCTTCACACATTCGATGGTCCTTGATTGTTCATATTCACAAAGAAGACATGAAGCACCTCCCTCTGTGTGGGTGGGGCTTGTCCTTCGGGGGCTCTGCTTTCAGATGAAGGGGCAGGGAGCCAGCCTTCGGGCCAGCAGGAAGAGTTCTTTTATCTCAGGCATTAAAGTCCCCACTAATTGCTCTAATTATTCCCAGACATCTTGTTGAAATAGGGAAAAACCCTCTGCTTGTTTTGCTGGGAGTGTAGTGGCAGCCATATGGCTGGGGGTAGAGAGGCCAGATACTCAGGTACTAGGCCTGCTATGTGAATATGTGTGTTTATGTGAGTGTGACTATGTGTGTGTGTGTGTGTGTGTGTGAGTGTGTGTGGTGTAGTGGGAAAGGTTTGTGCCAACACTTCCTCTCCATTTTGTTGGTACTAACCACTTTTTACTTTGAGAAACAAGGTCATCTCTCCCTCCTTCCCACGTGATCTTGTGGCGTTGACTGCCACGGTGCCCTGCACTTTCACCACAAGGGTGGACTTTGACCAGGCTGTCCAAGCACAGCTCTTCATTTCCCCTGGCCACAGGGCCGTTGCCAGGAAGAGGCACATAAACTGACCCAATCGGAATCTTTCATCGGATTTGGTTATGGGCCTCCTGTTCCCCTGGAGCCTTGATCTATAAAGCTGCCTGTAGATTGGAGCCTGTGTGCTGAGGGAGGGAGGGAAGGAAGGAGGGAAGGAGAGAGAGAGAGAACAAGAGAGCGAGAGCGAGAGAGAGAGAGCGGGAGCGAGAGGGCGAGCAGGAAGAGAGAGAGGGAGCAAGGGAGAGAGGAATCCCTTCATCTAACATTGTTTGACTTCTACACCGAACCTTCGGATGGTGTGAGCCACGAAATTCTCTTTGGCACTTATGCCACTTTGACCTGGGCTCTGCCGGTTGAAACCGAGAAGGTTCCAGACTCATTCAGGGGGTTTCTGTGGGTGGCAGAAATGTAGTCCTACTTCTACTCTGGAGACTCCTGGGTGGGGGTGTCAAGGGGCATGTGGAGGTGAACTGAATACCGGGCGCTGCGTTGGGAACCTCTCAGCAAGGACCCCTGGGCTCCACCTTTCAAATGGACCAGTGACCACTAGGAAGTACAGCCAGGGCGCACTGCGACCCTTTCTCAAATGCTCTGGGCCGGAAAAGTCCTCAGGACCACTGTATGACTTCAAGAGAGAAGAAGAACTTTCCCCTGAAACTTGGCTTACACTGCCCGCCAGCCTGGCTTAAATGAACCGAATGGGTTTTATTTGGTCAATCAAAGCAGTGTGACATTTCTTGTTCCTGAGTGTCGTGGAAGAGATTCTGCTGACAACTCCCTCTTCCCCCTTCCTTGGCACCATCTTTATTATCACACTCCCCCGTTCCAGGCTCGTCGGTGTCAAATCGCACCATCTGTGGGATATTAACCGCCAAGCTCAGGCCCATCCCTTTCTCATTTTTCCTCACCAAACGTTAAAACAGCCTTGAGTTTTTTTCTGAGACCGAGTCACCTTGTTCTACTTTGATGTTAGATGGAGAACATTTCCAGATCAAGATCTGCAATAATTCGTCAATCTAGTCCTTAGCTGCTGAGATAATGGGACAAAGACGATCCGAGGTGGGAGTAGAAAAGGTAAGTGACTTCCAATATTAACCAAAGGCTAGCCGTGAACTACACGAGAAAAAATCAATCAGCAAATTAGACACTATGGCATAAGACCTGCAAGACCGAGTTTCAGAGCTGCATTATAGGAGAGGGGTCTGATCAGGACAAGCTAACCCGCAGGACTGGGCTGTACATCACACCCAGGAGTGGGAGGGTTACTTAATTTATAATGAAATGGACCAAGGGACATAGTAGAGTCATTAGCATTCATGAATAAATATTTACTGAGCGTCTCTTATGGGTTACAAGGTTTTGTCCGGGTGCAAAAGCAAACCTCTCTAAGTTGGTGGCCCCAAAGAGGAGATAAGCTGGTATAGAAGTAACTTTTAACTCTCATTGGAAAGTGGTAAGTGGCATAGAAGAGGCAGAGATAAGTTCTACAGTATTTGTGTTAAAATGTTTCAAAATGTGGAAACAAAATTAGTCAGGTGAGGCAAGATGTCCTGGGTCTGGGCTAACAAGAGGCAGAACTGAAAGTTCTCTACGAAAGCTACTTAGACAGGAAGGGAACAAATATTATTTAACGACCTCGCCTCCAACACCCAAATCTGATGTCAGCTAAGAGCTTAGGAAATGGAGAAGGAGTTGAACTAGGGAAGCAAAAGGCAAGTGGCATTTGAAACAAGCTGCTGTTTCCATACAGGTGGAGCTTCAGGTGATGGCCTCAGCTGGTTCATGAGGAGGGACTTAGCCTAAGCATGGGCCATGCAGGCCTCAGTGTGTAGGCTACTCCAACTTGACTTTGAACTACAAAGGGCCACACAGTGCAGGGGATGGCAGGGGTCTTTAGCAGATGTTGGAGAGCAATGGGAGCTTCAGGCAGCACAAGACGGAGACTTGTTATGGGGGAAAGAGGCTTCCCTAAGCAAGCCCTGCAGACCCTGGGGCCAGAGCAATGACTTGCTGTGTTTCCTGTGTTTCTTCAGCCAAATCTGCTGGCCAACTTTTTAGCTTCAGCTAAATCCTAGTGTTCCTTACAGGGCAGTGTTTCTTAAAGGTTAGTGTGCGTATGAATGGCCTGGAGAATTGGTTAAAATGCCGACTCTGACTCACTTAGTCTGGATCGGACCTTGGGGATTCGGGGTGGGTCCTGCCCCAGGCCTCCCGAGTCAGGACCTGCATTTGGACAGGATTTCCTGGGTGATTTTCAGACAAGTTACAGTTTGAAAATCGCTGCTGTAAAGCATGCGGGATTTAGCTCTCAGCAGTGAAAGCCTGTGTAGTTGCCATAAATGAATGGCACAGATTCCTGTCCGTTTATGTTATTTTGAGTGGCCTCTAAACCAAGGGCAATGTCTGCAGATTATTCGGTTGTCACAGCTGGGAGGATGCTCCCAGGATCCAGTGGGGACAGGCCAGGGATGCTGCTAACCATCCTACAATGCCCAGGACAGCCCCACAACAGAGAATTACCTGGCCCAAAACATCAAGAGGGCTGAGGTTGAAACACTCTCCTGTGAAGGGGTCAGCAGCCTTGAATTTGGATTTCTTATCCAATGTGGCCGATTGCACTTGAAGTCTCAAGTTAGTTTTGATTATTTCTGATTTATTAATTACAGAAGTTACACCATGGTCAAATACTGGATTCACCCACGGAAAATGATGGATTTTATAAATGGAGAAGAAGTAGAAAAGAGATTGGCACTTTTATTATAAATGTAACATGCCCTCTACCTGTAGTGAGGTACAGAAATGACGAAATTAAATTACTGCCAACTGGAGGGGTAAGAAGGCAATTAAAGTGGGCTGCATTCGTCATACTCTTTCTCTAGGGGTCAAGATTGCTCAGGAAATTAAAAACAGGAGCCAGATTAATTGGAGAAGGTTTTTTTTGTTTGTTTGTTTCTAATCTGAACAGGAATCATTGAAGAAGGAAAACAAAATAAAGGAAGATAAGCAGGTTGATTTAGGGAAGAGATTTCCTTAGAGTGGGGGCAAATTCTCAGTGCTCCCCCACCAGATAGTCTGAAACTCTAGGGGTAGTGTGATGGGGTGCAGAGCAGAGGTCCCCAGAATATAGGAGAAATCCCCCACAGCCCATGGATGGAGAAAGAGGGAGCAGATGAGACAGAGTTTAAGATATTTTTATAACAGTGGCAAGTTGATAGCTGTGTCCTTCCTGAAGGAAAGTGGACTGCCGCCCCAGGCAAAAATGTGTACGTGACTTTGGGAGCATTCAGGGACTCCTGACATAGCTGGGGGAGCTTATACAACACCTGTTCCAGAGGTAGGAGCCAGATGTCCCTGGGTCATGGGGGACTCTTGCCCTGATAAAGATGGCAGCCAAAAGAAAGTAAAAGATACGGTGGAACTAGCAAAAGTTGTACACCGTAGGAGGGGCCGGATATGAGGTCATGTAGGAAGTTCCAGGCCAAGTATTTGATAATAAGGGTGGGCCGAGAAAGAGAAGAGAGGCGGTCATGAGAAAGGTGCCATGAAGTAGGGGAATTTGGCCATGAGACCTGAGAGAGGAAGCAGCTATGCAGTTTGTAGTGAGGCAGTCTGCCCTGATGGCTGGTGTGTAAGGTAGAAGCCATGCCAGCCAAGAGTCAGGATTCTGCCAGGCGGCTGGGGGTAGTGAGGAAGGCAGCCATGCAGGTCGAGGAAAGGGCGTAAGGAGAGAGCTGACGGAGCTGTGCGGGGACCTGCCTAACCAAGCACGGATTTGCGGGGGATGCTTTGGGACTGAACTGTGACCAGGAATGTAGATTTCTGCATCTCTAAGGATATACAGAGAAGCCCCTATCTTGGGACGTGTGCCTCCCTGGACTCCACCATGATCCAGTATAACATGGAACATGTTTTCTGAACCACTACATGAAACCGGAGGACAACGTACCCCAGATCCTGAAAGAGAGAGCTGCTGAGAGAGGATGGCCACTCTGAAACCCATAAGCGTACCTTCCAGAGGGGATGGAGAGCTGTTTGTGCAGCTGGCTTAAGAACAGATAAGGATATGGGGAGCTTTGGGGCATGTTTTTGGCCTATAGTTTGGTGGGGAGCAAGGGAAGTGCTGGGTCTTGTGGAAGAACAGGGCTTTGGGCAGGAGTGCTCCTGCCGCCTCCCTGCCCCAAGGTTGGGATCCTGTAAATAAAAACCTGTTTCCTTCAACACTAATTGTTGGGCCATGTATCAAGGTGACACATGGATAGGCCCTGCTTTGCTTGGTTACAATTTGACCCTGGAACTCATTTTTACAAACCCTCCAGGTAATTCTGATGCTCCCTTCGGTTGGAGACCCTCTGCCTTGGGAGAAAGCCTGAGAGATTAGGGGACTGCTTAGAAACATAAAAGGAAAAATGAGGTCTTGAATCCTTTTAGCTGAAACTGAGCCAATGAGGAGTTGAGGAGGATGAGTTTTGAACTGGAGTCCCCTGAGATTTTAGCTTGCAAGGTAAAATCGCATTCTCTTTAATCAAATATGCTTTGACGCTGGTTATTCTGTGATGTTATCTGAAGTGGTCAATGGGAGCTTCTTATACACCTGGGTCAAGGATGCCACCAGTCTGATCATTGTATAATGACACTGATTTTAAGGTGCATCTGGATAACATCAAATCTGGATGCGTTAAAATGAGAGGGTAAAAACTGCATTTTAGAATAAATCAGTTGGGATAATTTTCAGACTTTACACTCAGCCCTCTGTATTCAACCAACTACGGACCAAAAATATTTGAAAAAAGTTACATCGTTGCCGACATTTACCATGTATTTAAGCTTACGATGGTGGCATCTATACTGGACATGTACAGACTTTTTTTCTTGTCATTGTTCCCTAAACAATAGAGTATAACAACTATTTATCTAGCATTTACATTGTAGTAGGTGTTACAAGAGATCTAGAGATTATTTAAAGTATATGGGAGGATTATGTAGGTTATAGGCAAGTATATCATTTTATATAAGGGATTTGAGCATCACAAATTTGGGTGTCCTCAGGAGCCCCTGGAACCAATCCCTCACATATACCAATGGGCAACGATGCTTTCTTCCTGGGAATTTGAATGGGAGAGAGTTCCTATGCAAACGAGGGTGTTTTATTGTTGGAATTTGTTATTGGGGCATCTTTCTGATGCCATTTGAACTAATTGTAGAACCTCTAATAGGCTGTCCTGGACAATGAGGCTGAAGATGAAATGGGGAGCAACGTGGAACGGATTTTTCAGCTTTGGGTTTGGGGTGGTATGCGAGGATTAGTCTCACCAACCGTGAATGATATAAACCCAAAGTAATGGTGACTTAAACAAGATGGAAATCTTTCTCTCACAGAAAAGAAGTCTGAAAGTCGGCAGTGTAAAAATGAATCCATAATTATCAAAGACTGGTTGTTCTCTATCTGGCTCTGCTAGTCTCTCTCTTTTTTTTAAAAGATTTTATTTATTTATTTTTAGAGAGAGGAGAAGGGAGGGAGAAAGAGAGGGAGAGGAACATCAATGTGTGGTTGCCTCTCACATGCCAAAGGGGGACCTGGCCTGCAACCCAGGCATGTGCCCTCACTGGGAATTAAACCGGTGATCTTTTGGTTTGCGGGCTGGCACCCAATCCTCTGAGTCACACCAGCCAGGGCTGCTCTGCTATTCTAGGTGTACTACCTCATGGTTCAATATGGTTGCTTGAGTGCCAGCCGTTGTGTCCACATTCCACTTTGGAAGAGGGTCCAGGGCCCATCCCAGGGGAGCTCTGCTCAAGTAAAGGAAGAGACCTGCAACGGAGATGGAAAAGAAGGAGCCCAGTGAGGTGAGAGCGAAACCAGAAGAGTGTGGATCAAAAGGGAGGAGAGAGTTTAATGGAATAAAATTGGAAAAGTTCTGCCTGACACTACCAGGCCCAATAAACAGAGACAGGAAGTGAATCTTTATGGGCGCTTTATTCAGATGGTTGACGACGGGTTATGTGCCCTAACACACAGTCTTAAATCCCATTTTAAACCAACCCTTTTTATGAAAAGAGAGTATAGGGAAGGGGTTTGGAATTCAAGTAAAAGTTAGTCAGATGATAAAAGTTGTAGCATTCTTTCACCTGTGTCCTGGGTGGTGGGCGTCCCACCCTGCAGTCCTCTTGAGGCACAAAGTTGAAACTGCTTATGGTCTCCTGGAGTCCAGATGGGTCATACCTTCGGTTCCTGGGACAATAGCTTCTGACATGCACTGGTTATTAAGCTGATTAGCTATTACCTAAACTAAAATTTTCCAACTCTTGAGTTCCCCGTCAGAAGGAGGACAAAGACCTTTCTTTCCGGTTGGACCCGGTGCGTTCTCTTCTCGCGTGTTTTGCTCCCTGTTCTTCAGAAATATTCTGTTGAAAGATTGGTAACATTTCCCATGACCCAAATGGCTATAAGTGGCCAGTGGCTATCATACTGGATAGTGCATATAGAGAACACGTGCCCCCTGCAGAAAGCTCTACTGGGCCGTGCTGGTCTAGACTATTCCAAAAAGACTAACGGTATGGCAAGAATGGGTGGGTTGGGACAGGGGGTGGGGAGAGCCACGGGGAGCCATGGTTGGCCTGGGGACGCAGTAATAGCTGGAGTTCTTCACACAGGTGCTGTTTCAAGCATGGCCATTGCTACGACCACCTGGAAACAGGTGGGTGCCAGCCCCAAATCCTGACACACCACTTTAGCCCCTTGATTTATTTGGTGCACTTCGGCCAAGCCCCTCCTTATGGACTTGCCCTTTTGCGGGCTACTGGGTGGAGAGAGGTAAACCAAACATAGCCCGTGTCCTCAAGAGACTCCAGCTAGTGCTGGGCTCTACACTCACCCAAAGGTAAATTATAATGTGCTGAGGGAACATGGGAAGAAAACCATGATTCTGTGGGAGAAGAGAGAAGATCTTCAAACCCTTTTTGGGGACATCCAAGAAGGCTTTTAGGAGTGGGAGGCAGCTCCTGAAAGCTGAGTCCACAGGGTTAATAGTAGCAACATAGGGGAAGGAGAGGAGGGTTGGGGTTTCCAGCCAGGGGTGACTGCACGGGCAAAGGCAAGGAGGTTAGAATAAACAAGCCTCTTGGCTGGAGTGATGAGTATAAGGCAGAGGGTACATGGATGAACCTGAAGCTAAAGAGAAGGCCAAGTTTCCCTGCAAGGCATGGCTCAGTGGATTGAGTGCTGGTCTGCGAACCGAAAGATCACTGGTTCGATTCCCAGTCAATGCACATGCCCGGGTTGTGGGATGGGTCCCCAATTGGGGGCATGTGTTTCTCTTCCTCTCTTTCTCTCTCCCTTCCCCTTCTCTCTAAAATAAATAAATAAATAAATAAATAAATAAATACCTTTTCTTCAAAAGAAAAGGCCAAGTCATAGACCTTCAATGTCCCAGGAAGAGGGTTAGCGTTCATCCTAGGGGTGCTGGGGGGTCTCTAAAAGGCTATAAGCAGGTGATGACCTGGAAGGAAGCCTGGAAGTAGGAGGATGCTTAGAGGAGGTGAAGGGATTGAGACGCTGATGTGAACATCTAGGGGAGAGAAGAAGGTGGCCGGGGGCAGGGCAATGATGGCGGGAATGGAAGGGGCTGGGCTGGGCAGATACGTAGCAGGTGGAACAAGCAGCACCTGTGACTGACTGGAGGTGGAGGAGAGTGAGAGGGTTGCCAAAGTGATAAGCTCATTTTCAGCTTGGGTGGTTGGGCGGAGACGGGGTGGATGGTGGTGCTATTGGCTGAGATAAGGGCCGTGGGAGGAAGTCTTAGATGGAGCTGTGGGAAGAAGAGGCGTTCAGATCGAGACATGTTGAATGTAAGGGGCTTAAGGGACACCCGGGGGGAGATGTCTACGAATAGCTGGAGGTGAACACCTGCAGCTCAGGGCAGGGTCTGAGCTGGGGACCTACCCTGAAGAGTTGCTACTGAGAGTTGAAAGAAATTACCCATTTGATGTTTAGGGGCTCAGAGGGGAACAGAGACAAACAATTTGGACAGTGGGAATGAAACCAGAGCAGCGTCCTGGGAGTCAGCAGGTAGGAGATTTTATGAAGCAGGACATGGTGACCGATGTCGAAGAGTTATGTTAGCAGACTGACCCAGGGGGATAATGGCTGAAGTTAGAGACCTGGAGGCTGGTGGGGGCCTCGGTGAGCACAGTTTTCATGGAGTGAGAAGGAACTTTCTACAGTCAGAAATGTTCTACATTGCGACAGAATGCGGGTTACATGGGTGTATCCATTTGTCAAAGTTGTCCAGCTGAGATTTGTGCGTTTCAACATAAGTGTACTTTACCTCTAAGAGAGAACTGTAAACAATCCTAATGTTGATGGTAGGTGGGTGGAGGTGCAGAGTGGGAGGAGATACAGGCGATGAAAGAAGGCAGGATGTCGATAAATGTAGGAGTTGGATGAGGAATACAGAGGAGTTTATGATACCATTTTTGTTATCAAAAATGAAAAGTTTAAAATACAAAGGTTAAGTGCATGGGAATGATGCCCTCCCCTCTCTCTTCCTGGCTCTCTTCTGTCCTTCCACGTGAGTGGGGGTGTGTGTGGGAAGATTCTGGGATTCAGGCTTTAGTGGAAGACCTGTTGCCATGGTTCCACAGAGGCGATGTGTCGCAGGAATTAGGTGCTCAGTCTTTGGAGCTCTGAGTTGGAATCCCAACTGCCATTAACTAAGAATTCGTGTTAATCATTTGACCCTTTTCATTCTCTGTTTCTCATGTAGGTAGTAGAATTAATATAGCTACTTTATCAGGGAAGTTGAAAAATAGTAAACAAAAGAACGTATATAAATCACTTAGGATGTTTTTAATGCAAATAAAAGAAAATACAACTCAAACTAGTTTAAACGATAAAAAAAAATCTATTAATTTATGCAAAAAAAAGGGTAAAGGCTTTCAGGCATGGTTTGATCCAGAGACATGAGCAGCTGCTTCTCCTCCCTCTCCCTCTCCCTCTCCTTCTTCTCCATCTTCTTCTTTTCCAAAGCCTCCACATAGCTGTACACGTCTTTCCATATCTTATTCCAGATACCTAGGACTGTTCTCCCATTTTCTTCTCTCTTACTGCTTATCTGCCTGAGAAGAGATTTCACACACAGATAAGATCAAACCGATTTCATTTCCTCCACTCTCCTGCCTGCCGACGGCACTTCCTTCTGGTTCTGTCGGGTTTCGCGGTGCCCCGCGCTTTCCTGCTCTCCGCCCTCCCATGTGCCCGGCTGAGTCCTGCCTCTGTACCTTTGCCTGAACTGTCCCCTCTGCCCGAACTGATTTTCCCTTCGTCACCTCAGGGCTGACTTCCCCACACCGCTTCGAGTGCAGCAGCTCTCCTCGGCACTCTCTCAAACACATACCCTGCCTTCCCCCGCCCTCTCCTACCCTCCTGGTTTATTTTCTTTATGGTACTCACTACTGTCTTTTTTCCCCCTCGTAATTTGTTTATTGGTTGCCTCTGTCTCCTCCCAGGGGCTTATACATGCCAAGAGGCAGGGACCTTGCCCATCTGGCTTTTGCTGGTTCTGTGCCTGGAACATTAAAAGTGCTCAATAAACGTCCTGTGGAATGAATGAATGGAAAATGGGAAAAACAGTATCGTCTATTTCATGGGATTGCTAAGAGAACTGAATGAGAAAATGCATTTCAAATGCTTGGCCTGGGACCTGCCACCAAAAGTGAGTGGGGAGTTGTTGAGACCCGCTGTTTTTGCTCTTGTCACTGTCCTGGCTTCTCAGTACCTCACGCTGTCATTGGGATGGAAATGACTCCCAGGCCATGACCCATTGGAAAAGTGGGGAAGTCCCTAGGTCAGCTGGTTGGTTCTTCTATTGCAGGAAGCGGTCCATGTGATTTATTTGCCTTGGGGAACGGGACTCATCAGTGACTTTGCCCTTGAAAAATCTCCTGGGCAAGGTTTGAACTAAATGTGAGACGCTCAGATGGTTCGGGTCTGATTTTCAAGGTCTTCAGAGACCAGTAAAAGCCTCATCACTTCACTGGCCAAATAAAAACACTGGAAATCAAAGCAAAGAAAGATGTGCTTTTGGGAAGGTGATTAGCAAAAAGGCTGTTTTTTTTTTTCCTCTAAAAATTTAGTTTCTTCTGAAAGAACCTTTTCTTTGGGAGAAATCCTTTTCTCCAAGAGCCCCTTCTCAGAGCTTCTTGAGCTAAGATGAGCAGCACTACCGTCCTTAGACCTGGGTCCCCAGGGTCCTGCGCTTGGGCGGGGGCGCGGGGGGAGAGGGGGGTTGCAGACCAAGAGATGTGCTTGCCCAGAGCCTGGGTTCACCCTGATCTGGGTGCCTATTGACTCTGTAATTTCCATGTACAAATGGCTGTGAGTCACCTCCAGGACCTCTGTAGGTCGCTTGCCGGGTTTGTCCTCTTGAGGGAAGGTGACATATGCTACATGAGCGAGAAGCTAGCTCAGGTGCTGGCCGAGATGGAAGGAGATCGGACATGGTTGCGAGTGGGGATGGGGTGGGGTGATGAATATCAGGTAAGAACGTGGGAGCTGCGGCAACAGCAGGGGCTGTTTCATTCATCTTCTTGACTTAAGCCTTTCAGGAAGTCTGGACTGGATCTTGAAGAGGGCTCTGGGACCCATCGGTCTTGTCCCTCCCTTTTGGGGTAGCAGGGCAGGCATCTTCTCAAATATCACGAAGCACCAGAGGCCCGCATGGCAGTGTGGAAGCTGGGCATTGCGGGGGGCATGAGTGGATGCGAGCGGCTCAAGGAGTCGATGGCGTTAGGTACCGTTCATGTGTCTCCCCAGACTTTTGTCGTTTCACCTGTGTCCTGGACCCTCAACCTTCGCCCCCTCCAAGCCCCAAGCTAACAGTGGACCAGGTGTGGTTTCCATCCTTGAGAAGCTCCCAGTCCGCCTCACTTTGTTAATTAATTAACATCCATTATATCATGTACAGAAGACTTTGAGGCTCAGATGGTCACCTTTTCACCACTCGGCATGAGTCTGGCCTTATTCTACCCGCTGTCAGGCAGGATGCTTCAGTTTAACTCCATCCTCAAACTGAGGACAAAAGCAAAATAGAAATGATTTTTGGAACATGTATGATCTCTGTTACTATAGCCCGGAGACGGCAATAATTGAAAGATGGTTATTTCTGGATTTGCACGGACATCTCAGTCAAGCTTCCCAGCATCATGGGCAGTAGAAACAAACAGACTTTGGATCCAGACAATTCTGGGTTTGGATTCTCTCTGTCAATTACATGCTGCTCATTCATCATTGTGCGTGCACATTTATAGGGTACATTTCCACGAGCGGGGTTGCTGAGTCAAAAGATAAGTGCGTTTATAATTGACCAATTACCTAACCGATTGCACCACAGTCCCTCTTCAAAACACACTGTCATCGTGAGTTTGTGCAAGACTCTGGTTTTGTTTTACTTAACTCATTTTTTTTCCCTTTATCCTCCACCTCCACTGCCAATTTCTTTTTCATCTGTTTATTTAGATACATGGTTCCTTGAGAAGTATTTCGTGTCTATGCATGTGTGTTTCTAAATTATACAGAAGATGATGGCACTTATACAGGGGTGGGCAAAAATAGGTTTACAGTTGTTCATATGGAAAATAGTACAATAATTAATAAATAGTAACACAAGGATAAACTCTGTTTCATGCACTCACGACTGTAAACCTACTTTTGCCCCACCCCTGTACTATTTCCCTTTTGCAAACTGGCATAGGCCGCCGGCTGCCTTTACCGAAACCAAGTGAGCGCAACTATGGGTCTGAGAGAGAACAAAAGAACCCATGCAGAGTCCTATGGGGAAGAACGAAGCTGATCCTCACTTCTGGGAGTGGGTGTCGGGGAGAAGGCGCGGCTCTGCAGAGGCAAGGGCTGGAGAGACTGGGAGAAATCTCCTTACATTCTCCTCTTCCTCTCTCTGCCTCTCTGCCCCGGAATCCAGAGCTGAGATGCTCCAGTTCTGGAGGTCCTATTAGGGCTGTTCAGAAACCCTGCTGGCTGAGGAATTGTTGGAGACATTGCAGGCTGCTCAGCTCTGCTCAGGCATCCATTCTTTCTTCTGTCCTTCACTACTTCCTCCTCCACCACACCCTAAACTCCAAGGGATGGCTGATTTCGACCTCAGGATGTGGCTTCCTGCCAGTGAGGCTGCTTCTCAGGTGTTTCATGATAAAATCCTGACCAGAACACCTGCCTGTGGTGGCAGCAAACAGAAATCATCAAACCTAGGACTCATTCCCTCCCCTCTCTGCAAATCCACCTGCAGACATAGAACTACACCCACTTCATGAGAGGAAATACAGTTTACAGCATATACATTCTGAAACAGAATTGTCAGAATGAATGAACAAGAGACTTAAATAAGCATGTTAAACATACACATTTGCAGATAAGGCAAGATATGAGCACTATAAGCCAAGAAAAAATCATTAAAAAAACCTAAGTGTACATGTTAGCTATGAAGAACATAGTCATTGAAATGGGATAGCCAGATGATGAATGACATAGGAGTTAGAGGCTTAGATGGAGAAGTCCAAGCATAAAGAGAAAATAGAAAAGAAAACCTAAGCGATATGGAGGATAAATGTACCAACATCCAGATAATGAAAGTGCCAGGAGGAGAGAGGAAAAATGGAGGGGACCATTCAAAGAAATAGTGAATATAAAATCCCTATATTTGAAGAAAGGTGAAAGGACCCAAGAATGCACACAGGACAGATAAAGAAAAACTGACAACTAGATGTGTTATAGTGAAAGCTACAAACATCAAAGGCAAAGAGGAAAATTCTAAAGGCTTCTGAGGAAAAGCAAGAAACCAACCACTGATCAGGGGTCAGATTAATATGAGACTTCCCATCAGCAGTGCTGGATGTGAGAAGAAAACAGAGGAGTATTTCTAAGGTGTAGAAAAAAATCGAACCTAGGATATTCTGTCCTTTCAAACTGCTATTCGAAGTGAGTCTATAAAAGAAATGTCCTGGGGAATAGAAGACCTCCAAAATTTTGCACACAAAGACTTACATTGAAGAAATTCTTGGAAGAATCCTCAGTTAGGAAGTGCAAAGTCTTCACTGGAGGGCGAGAGGTACCTGAGCAAACAAGCCATTGCACTAGTTCCCTGCCCCTGGCTCGAGGCAGAAGGAAAGAACACACCTGGCCAGCATTTAATTACTACTTTTTTCCCAAAGGGCATTTCAGAGCCTCTCTTTGAACTGAAAAGCGTTGATGGAGGAGTAATGTGGTCCCATCCTCACATCCATACTTCCAGCACATCCTGAAAGGTAGCAGGAAAGGAAACGAGACTCTACCTGCATAGTAATAAATAGTACTTACTATAAGTCCAAGGACAGAAACTTCCTGCTAATTATGAAATTGTTCAGGGTATTTGTGATTTCCAGTCAAGATGGAGGCACAGGCAAACATGCTCACCTCTTTACACAACCACATCAAAATTATAACTAAACTATAGAACAACCAGCACTCAGAACCATCAGAAATCGAGTTGAATGGAAGTCCGACAATGATGGGACTAAAGAAACCGTATCCATCCAGACCAGTAGGAGGGGTTGAAGTGCAGAAACGCGGAGGATCGGAATAGGTTCCTCCCACACCCACGTGTGGTGGGTAAAAATTCAGAAGGTATATCTTGGGAGCAAGGGGTCCCAGCTCCACAGCAGGCCCCCCAGCCCAGGATTCCAGTGCCAGGAAGATAAACTACCTTAACTTCTGGCTGTAAAATCTCGTGGAGACTGAGCCGGTGGAAGAAACTACTGGATTCCCAAGCAGTTCCTGTTAAAGGGCCCACAGAAGGACTTGTTCAGATTCACTTCCTCTGAGATCCAGCAATGGACTAGCAGCTTGAAAGGCACCAGTGACATACAGGGAGGAACTGAAGTATCTGGCATCAGGGCGAGAGCTGGGGGAGAGCGTTCTCCAAGACAGAAAGGCGGGCAGAGGCCATTGTCCCTTTTTTGAACCCTCCCGCCGAGAGGCACAGAGCCACAGAGCCAGCCTGCAGGTGCTGTATCTGAGACTCCATCAACCTGGCTCACCTGGTCAGCCCCATCCTGGAGATTCCCTGAGGCCCTGCCCCACTCTATTTATGGGCCCACTGAAGGTGATAATAGCGGTTTTTCCATATACATGGCTTGTCTTAGCTCATGCTTCACATCTTCCTAAATCCTCTCAAACGGCAATAGCTCGCCTCAGAGTCCCCAGCCCCTGTACCTCTAGCTAAGTGGCCACACGCTCTGCCCCAGCAGCAGCCAGCCTTGGATCACAGCTTGACTTCACCTGGGAATCTCTAAGCCCAGCACAAGGGGGAACCATCTGCAGATTGCTTTGTAGCTCATGCTGGGTGGCCCCGGGGAAGAACACAGGTGGCGACTGACCTTGGTCTGCACCACCCGGGAAACACCAGAGCCTGTGCAGCCAGTGGATAGTTATAGACCATGTTGTAACACCACCGCCCTGCCCCTGCACAGCTGATCCTCCTCAGAAGGCAGAGGTTGGTAGTCAGTGGTCACAGCCAGTCCTTGCAGCAGATTGGTCTGGGTAAATCCCTCCCATTGATCTGCCAACAGCAACCAAAGCTCAACTACAAGAGGAGGGTGTACTTAGCCCAAATGGAGGGCACACGTTCAGTGCCCAGTTTGGGTGCCACTGGACCCTACAGGACACCTACTACATTAGGCCACACTGCCAAGACAGGGTGTCATAGCAGCTCTACCTAATACATAGAAACAAACCCATGGAGGCTGCCAAAATGAGGAGACAAAGAAATGTGGCTCAAATGAAAGGACAGATCAAAACACCAGAAAAAGAACTAAGCAAAATGGAAATAAGCAACCCGTCATACGCAGAGTTCAAAACACTAGTTATAAGGATGCTCAAGGAACTTAGTGAGGACCTCAACAGCATAAAAAAGACCCAAGCAGAAATGAAGGATATACTAATTGAAGTGAAGAACAATTTACGGGGAAACAACAGTAGAGTGGATGAAGCCAAGAATCAAATCAATGATTTGGAACATAGGGAAGCAAAAACCACCTATCAGAACAACAAGAGGAAAAAAGAATCCCCCCAAAACGAGGATAAACGTAAGAAGCCTCTGGGACAACTTCAAGTGTACCGACATTCGCACTGTAGGGGTGCAAGAAGGAGTAGAGAAAGGGCAAGAAATTGGAACTCTATTTGAAAAAATAATGAAAGGAAACTTCCTTAATTTGGAGAAGGAAATAGACCTGCAAGTCCAGGAAGCACAGAGAGTCCCAAACAAGTTGGATGCAAAGAGGTCCACACCAGGACACATCATAATTAAAATGCCAAAGGTGAAAGATAAAGAGAGAATCTGAACAGTAGCAAGAGGAAAGCAGTTAGTTACCTACAGGGGGGTTCCTATAAGATTGTCAGCTGATTTCTCAAAAGAAACTTTGTAGGCTAGAAGGGATTGGCAAGAAATATTCAAAGTCATGAAAGGCAGGGACCTACAGCCAAGATTGCTCTACCAGCAAAGCTATTATTTAGAATTGAAGGGCAGATAAAGAGCTTCCCAGACAAGAAAAAAGACTTCGGGAGTTCATCATCACCAAACCATTATTATATGAAATGTTATAGGGATTTATTTAAGAAAAAGATGATCAAAACTATGAACAAATAAAATGGCAATATACACATATCTATAGACAATTGAATCTAAAAAACACACTAAGCAAACAAGAAGAACAGAGATGGAATCATGGATACAGAGAGCATTTTAATGGCTGCCAGATGGGAGGTGGGTTTGGGGGAATGGGTGAAGACGTGAGGGGATTAAGAAGTACAAATTGGTAGTTACAGAATGGCCATGGGGATGTAAAGTACCTGGAGTAGCCAAAGAACTTGTATGCATGACCCATGGACATAAACAAAGGTGTGGGAACTGCCTGAGGGAGTGGGGGTGCTGGAGGGAGGGGGGTTAAGAAGGAAAATAGGACAACTGTAATAGCATAATCAATGAAATATAATTAAAATTTTTTAAAAAGGGTATTTGTTTTCCCTCAGTACAGGTTGGACAAGTGCTTCCCATAGTGGGGTCCACGGGCCAGAGCAGGGTTTTCTGGCCACAGCGAAGTACACGCAGAGATTGAGAGCAAGCGTTGAGCAATTTCAAAGCAACTTGACAGAGTGATTTTATGTTCATCAAATCGAATACCAAGACATTTGGGTTCATATTTGGTATGTCTTCTCTTTTGCAAAAGCAGGAATCTGAGACAGATGAAAGACCAGGGACAGTTTGAGAAACAGCTAATTAGACCCGGAATCGGCCGACTCTCCCTGTAAAGAGACAGACATTCTGGGTTGCAACTAGTCAATTCTGCTGTCCTGGACAACACATAAACCAAAGGTCATGGCTGTGATGCGGTCAGACTTCATTTGTTGTCATTAAAATGTAAATTTTATATCATTTTAATGTGTGACTAATATTACCCTTCTTTGGATTTTCCCCAAGCATTTAAGAACGTAAAAACCATTCTTGTACAGCTTGTAGGCCGCACAAAACCAGGTAGCAGATAGGTTTGCCAACAGGCGATAGTTTGCCAATCCTGGGATTAGACTACATTGTCTCTGACGTTTAGTGTCTGTCTTACGGAGCGGATGTGCTTGAGACGCTCACTGTCACACTAGCGCTGCTCTCTACGGGCAACCATTTTCACTAACTTCTTGTGTGCTGTTTAAGGTGTGTGGCAGTATCAGCAAATATGTATTCGCACCTCCACCCTTTCCTACGTGAATGTAGCCCACGGTGCATGCCATCCTTCTCCTAGTTCCTTTCGCCTGCTGCCGTGCCGGAGACGTGCTATACTGCAATAGAGAAAGTTCCCTCACTAAACAGGTGCATTACACTTGAAGTTGTATCATTGCTTATTGAATGAGTCTGCTCTACATGGCAATACGAAAATTTCTCATGAATCACTGTGCACGGGCCCATGTGTGTGTGAATGCCCCGTGAGCCTCCACAGAGTAAATTTCTAGAAGAGGGGTCGCTGAGCCAAAGGATAAACACATGTATAACTTTGATTGATATGCCGGTTGGCCCCTGGTGGGCATTTTACCCTCCTGCCAGCCACAGAGGGGCGTGCCGCTTCCCCCACGCAGCCTCGCCCACACAGCAGGTTGTCATGCTTTTGGATTTGTATTTTTATAACATAAAAATGATATCTCAGTGGAGCTTTAATTTGCATTCCTCTTATTACGGTGACCGTGGACACGCTCAGGGCTGCCACCAGCCAACAAATCGCCTTTATGGAGAATTAGAAAAAGACATCCCTGGGGGAAGACGAATTACAGAAAGGTGCTTCCCCGGGTCGGGACAGATGAGTTGAGCTGTGCCTGGGTTAAAGTGCAGCTCCCACTCGTGCCCCCAAGGAGGGGGCCTTTGTGCAGGGATCCACGCCCAGCGGCCCTGGGGATGACGGCTAGAGTAGACGGTCCCAGTAGTGCCCTGGATGACGGGAGGGGCAGCAGAACCTGGGTGAGCATAGGACCAGCCATGCGATTTCTGGGTCCCAGTGCAAAATAAAAAGCGGGACCCAATGTTATTATGAATTTCGACATGATTGGGGCATAGCATTCAACGAGGTGTGGTGCCCTTTTGAGCATGGGGCCCTGTGGGATTCTGCACGGGTCACAACCCAAGAGGCCAGGTCTAGGTGAGGGGGTAATGCCCTAGGATCTAGCTAGTGGCCAGCATTGCGTGAACCCACCTTCCGCAGGCTGGCAACAGAGAAGAACATACTGCGTGGTGGATGTGAACTACAGCTCCCAAAACATCAAGACCGATGGTCCTGGTTTTCCCCAATAGACCAGCAGGAGCTGCTCTCGCCCAACGCTGGCTGGGTTTCACTTGTGCCTGACACGGTGCTTTCCTTTCGGTATCTCTTTCGCTCTCCAACAAGCACATGCAGTTGGTACCAAAGCTATCTCCCTTTAGGTGAAAGAAGAAAGGCTCAGGCAGGTGGTGCTGGGGGATTTGACTCAGCCAGTCTGACTCCAGAGTCTATATTTTTAACCCCCGACACTGTTTGCCTTGTACCAGTCTGTGCATATGTGTTGAACTGGGTAAGTGAAATCAAATGAAAGCATTGATGAAAAAGACTATAAAAAAAACAACAACAACTATGCCAGGTACTTTCTCTCACACACACACACACACACATGCACACACACACTCACACACACAGTTTACCAATGAATTACTTTATTCAGAAAAGTCCCTGGGAGGGTAGCTGCCACTGCTAGCAGGAAGCAGGACTTGGGGAACAGTGGGAATGGGGAAATCTCCGGGCACCCAAGGAAGAGGGGGACAAGGTGCAAGGAATACAAGCTCCGGGGCTCCTTGTTTTGGATGGAAGGCTTCTATCTGGGGATCGAAGGGCTCCTGGCTTGTCTGTAGGGTGGGAGAGGGGTGGTTCTGTCATTGCTTCATCACCGGGGGATGAGCTAGGGTACAGAAGAGGTGGGGGCCAGGGAAGGAAACTCGGCGCCGGTGGCAGTGGCTTCCAGGGTAAGGGAGCCTTCAGCACCTGGGGGCCCTCCCGCTGCAGCGCTTCTTGTTGTAGTACTGGTACTTTTTTCTGTAGGTTTCCTGGCTTTCCGCCAAACACTTGGCAGCTGTTTTATCACATTGACACAGTTGCCTCCTGCAGTATTTCTCTTTTGCTGAAATCACAAGAAAATAAAGACCAGATGGGCGGTTGTTAATATTTCATGGCTCCCTGTGGGAGCCCTGGAGGACAAAGACACAGCCCCTGTCCTCCAGAAGCTTTTCGTCTGAGACAAGCACCTGCGCCCCAGATTTCTGACGGACGGGAAGACAGAGTTCCTGTCCTGGGGAAGCTAGCACCCAGTGTGATGGGGACACACCAGCACCCAAGCACCGGGAGGCTCTTAAAGGTGTGACAGCTGTTATTTCTTTCTTCTTGCCAACGGGTGTGTCCAGGTACAAAGCCCCAGCCTCTGGGGCCTGGGAATGGGCTGCGATTGGTATAAACCAGGCAGGCGCATCCCTTTTTTCTTTCAATGATTGGTCTCTGGGTAGCGCCTGACCTTGTTCTGGCCAATGAGCCACAAGGGAAAGACGCGTGGGGGCTGTGGGAGAGATTGATTTCCTCCCTCAAAAAGAGATGTCCAAGGGTAAGGCCATGATGCTTGGAGTGGCACCATGGCTGGGTCCCTGATGACACAGTTGAGAAGCTGCCCCAGCCCTGGCACCACCCTCCCCCAGACCTCTGTTTGGGCAGAGTCACACTTCCCCACTGTCCATTCCCCTTTTAGTTGGGCATCTCGTTGCTTGCAACCCAAAGCCTGCTAAAATACAGGACCCAGTGGAGAAGTCATGATAGGGAGACGTAACTGCTGCTCTTAAAGAGCTCAGGGTGTGCGGTGAGAGATGACGCTTTCTCAAAAGCCCACATGTGGACCCGTGGTCCTGGGGCACTGGGTAAATCTTTTCAGGGACCACGCAGCTCTCTACTCCCCTTCAGAGCCAAACTTGCTCCAGAACGTTCGTTACCTACTTACCCCTTCGGCTTCACTTTCCACTCGCTCCCCACCCTGTCTAATCTGGCTTTGCCCTCACACTCCATGGCAACAACCCCCATTGAAGTCCTCAGTGGTCTTCTCGCCTCTAAATGCAAGGAACCTCGTCAGTCCTTATCCCAGAGACTCCGCTGCTCAGTTGGCCGCTGTTAACTCCTTGATCTTCTCTCTCAGCTCTCCCCCAGTGCGGACCCTTTCTTGGGGGTGGGGGGGAACTTCTTACATCCAGCTGCCTGCTTCGCATCCCCAAGTGCGCTGGAAGGCTCTTAAATGTGCTCTACACTGAATTCCTCCTCCCCTCCCCCACCAGGATGGTCTCCTGTTCTGTCTACACGGTCGTGTACCCTCTCAACAGCTCCCTCTCCCCTTACCCAGCCAGTCACCAAGCTCACTGGCTCTATCTGAAGCACATCTTAATGTCACTCCCCACCCCTCCCATTGAGACCACCATTATCATAGGTCCAACGGCAACAATGGTCTTCTCACTGCTCCCCCATCCCATCAGTCTCTCCACCCACCCAGCAGCCAAGGTGAGTCCTCTGAAACGCAATCACGTCACTCCTTTGCTTGAGAGCACCCTGTTGCTCCAGGACAAAGGCTAAACACAATATGGCCTTGGGTTTGACCTAGCCCCTTCCCATTCCCTCAGCCTCATTTCTCACCACTCCC
This sequence comes from Mormoops blainvillei, assembly GCA_004026545.1. NCBI lineage: Eukaryota > Metazoa > Chordata > Mammalia > Chiroptera > Mormoopidae > Mormoops > Mormoops blainvillei. Next base: position 79,849 of record PVJD01005684.1, on the reverse strand, counting down.
TCTCCTTCAGCCTCACAGTATTGTCACAGTTCTCCTGGGTCCCTTTGGCTCTGCTGAGCCCTCTTGTAGGAATTCCCCCAAGCCCACCTCTCCCCTGATGCCTGCACATCCTTGAAGACTCTGCTTGGAAGTCTCCGTGTTCAGGAGCCTCTCTGAACCTCAACTGAGTTCGAGGCTCTGCCCTTTTGCTTACTTCCTGTGGAATCTCCCATTGTTGTGTTTTCATTTTCTTGACTTGCCACTCACGATGAGCTCCCTGAGGCAGGGCCACTGTCCCTTTGTGTCCCTATCTCTGGTGCCCAGCACAGTGCCCGGCACAGCAGACACTCGGTAAGAGAAAAGGAAGAGATGGGGTGAAGTCGTAGGACTCTTTCTTACCACAGAAGATTTGACCGTTTTGGTAAGTAAAAGCGTAGGTCAGGAACCTGGTGTCACATCCTTGTTTCTGCAGACGGTAGTAGCAACAGTTGTGTGTGGCGCAGCACCTGTGACGAGAATACATTATCGGGGCCTCCTCCTCACAGTTCCAGCGAGCCTGGTGTCCCTGGTCTCTACCCCTTGACCCTGGGCAGAGACCCAGTGACTTTGCAATAGACTACAGCAGAGTTTCCAAAGTTTGCTGGATGCTCTTCCAGCCGGGGACCTCCTGGGATTCTGTGAGGATGGACACTAGCCCTGTGGGAGCCATGAGTCAGTGGAGTGAGGGGAGGGCAGGGGTGGCCTCACCAATCGGTCGCATCCTTGGGGGATCCTTTGCCACCCATGCCGCAATGGCAACCATAGAAGGAATAACTGGTCGCAGCTTCCTTTCCTGTCGCCAAGTGGACCATTTTCTGGAAATCCAGCAAATCCCCGTGGGTCTGCAGCAGGCCTGGAAGGAAATCGCCTGGTGATGGGGCCTGGAACCGGGTGTCCTCTTTCTCTGCCCCTCTCTGCTACTCCCCCTCCCCCCATGGCCTCTCTCCCACCCACTGAGAGAGGGCCTGCCCAAAGGGGAAGGAAAGCGGGGTGGGAGGGTGGGGGTGGGGGTTGAGGGTGCTCCCATCCTGGGCTGCCCCCTTGTGACCAGAGGTCAGGGTCAGCTCTTACCGAAGGCCATGGTCAAGGCCAACAAGAGAAGGGTCTTCATGACGACAGTTCCCTGTGGAAGAAATGCAGGTGGATTGGCCTAGATTCCTCTCCAGGGGGACCCAGCTTCTGCCCTGGTCCCCCTGCTCTCCAGCTGGCACTCAGCAGCCCTAGACACAGGAATCTTCAGGGGGAACACGCAGACATGCTCCTCAGTCCAGGATGACCGCCTTCATCACACACAGAACACACCTGGAATGGGCACATGCAGGACCTCCTGGCCCTTCCCAGCTCTGTTGAACATTTTCACACACATGCAGGCCTCAGACCCAATGAGAACCCCATGTGACACACTAAGGAGACCTCCATGGTGCCCATTAGACCAAGAGCTCCTGGAAGTTGCAGCCAGGCCATCCCGACCAACTGGGAGGTTCCCGTGGTCATGGGTGGTAGGCCACCCATTAGTCATATCTTGCTTGTTCCAGCTGATTCAAGGCTTGGGAATCCCATGCATGGAGTCCAATCCCCACTGTATTTCTCCGAAACTAGAGCAGTGCCCTCTCTCTGCAAGACTGTCCAACCCCTTACATGTGTGTTCCTACACATGCACAAATGCACACAGACTAACACACGTATGGATGCATAGAGACATTCTCGAGCTTACCCGCGGGGCAGACCTCCTTCCATGCAATACACTCCCATGACCACACACCACACTTGTGCACAGACCCAAAGCACGTGCATGCATGTTTATGTTCATGCATGCCCACATACACATGCATAAACACACATGTGCACATTACACAGCACAGCGGGGACTCATACTCCTGACAGGGCATGAATTTCTGGGTGTTTACCTCTCAGAGGGAAGCCAGAGTTGATAGCTCCAAGTGACTGTCCAGTTTACTCTGAGCTCCAGTTCCACTTAAATAGCTGCCCCCTAGGGGACGTGGGGAGCTGGTGGATACACAGATGGGGTGGGGGTGCGGTCAGAGGGCGGACTCAAAGTTTGGCACACCCACACCCCCAGGGCAGTCCCCTTGTTTTTCTCCCTCATTAGCTCGCAGGACAGAGCTGGGGATGGAAAAACCTTATGTACTGTTCGCCAAAGCCAAAATTTTGGATTGTTTTGCAATCTTCCCCATGGACCTCATTCCTGACCAAGTAAATTCCCATAACCGGCTCCAATAGTGAGCACCGGTTGCCTCCCCGGAACCACGATCCCGAGAGGCAGAGGTGCCCGTTGCTGCGGGCGGGGCACTCATCTGCTCGGCACGGGTCCTTCCTCGGCTAAATGTGGCATCTGGGCACAGAATGGCGGGCATTTTTTGCTACTCCTTCATGCCATCGATCACTCATTCTGAGGCAGTACGTACTCTACAAAGTGCCAGGACCCACGTGAGCCTCTAACAGGGGATGATGAGGACTGGTCCTGCCCCCGACCCCACCCCAGGGGACTCCAGCAGGGAAAGGGGTGCAGCGAAGCAGACGGGTCCTTCCCACTGACTTGGGCCAGCGCCTCCTCCTTCTCTTCTTGCTCCTCTTTCTTCTTCTTCTCCTGCCCCTCCCCATGTGGAGAAAGCCAGAGCCCGCCGTGGAGTGTGCCCTGAAGCATTGCCTCCGCCGTCTCCCAGTCCTTACCTGTTTGGAGATGGAACTGATGAACGCTTCCTGGATCTATCGTTCTTTCTTCTTCAACCATCAGGGACACAGTGGGTCCGGCTTTAATTTCTAAAGCAAATATCTTCTTCATTGCCCTCCAACACATGCTAAGAACTTCGTTTCCACCGCCTTGAGTAAACACTCCCTGACACCAGTCCCCAAAAATCAGCGTGGCAGATGCTCGCGAACATTCTGCCGGCTCCCCACCCACCGCAGGCTCCCCTCCAGGTACACAGGCCCAGGACACCCGTTCTGGTAAAAACACGTGAGCACTGGTGCCGAGGGTCACTTCGGCCTGAACCAAAGGACAACCATGTGCGGGACCCTGGCCTTTCTCCGCCCCTCAGTGTGGAACCAGATGAAGGAAGCAACTTGGATCCCGGAGCCAGGCCATGGAGGAAACCTGTTGTGAAGAGTCCCGGAGACCCTCAGTGGACTCCAAGAGAAAGATATTTTGTTGTTGTGAGTCACCGGTCATTGCCGCTGGTGGTGACTGCTGCACGATGTAGCCTGTGCCGACAGTTTTGCCTCGAAGATGCAACTTAGTTCCAGAGCCAGGCCTGTGTTAGGCTGAAGTGGGTTCCCTGCCAAGCTCCTGTGTTGAAGCCCTAACTTCCAGTATCTCAGAATGTAAACTTATTTCAAAATAGGTTCTTTGAGGCTGTGATTAGCGAAGATAAGGCCGTTAAGCTGAATCTAATCCAATATCATTGGTGTCCTTATCCGAACTGGAAATTTGGACACTGACCCCCACACACAGGGAGGACACCACGTGACTGTGTAGGCAGGGATTGGGGGGATGTTTCTAAAAGTCAGGAAATGTTAAAGGTTGCTGGGAAACCACCAGAAGCTAGGGGAGAAGAATAGAACAGACTCTCCCTTGGGTGGAGCCAACCATGTCGGCACCTCGATCTCAGACTTCCGGCTGTAAGAACTATGAAATGATACATCTTGCTGTTTAAGCCCCTCGGTTTGTGGGATTTTGTACCTCATACACAGCCCTAGCAAACTAATGCATCCTCCAGGGATCTCTGTCAGTCTGGGATTTTTGCTCTCACAGCTGTTTGTTTTAGACCAAAGTCAAGGTTCAGAGGTGATGGGCTAGACCATCGCCTTTTGTTAAGCACCTCAGCTTTCGGAACGTGCCATTTCTACGGTAAGTAAACTGCCCCCCGCACACACGCACATCCTGGCCCTGGCAGGCCCTGGTATTGTGTCCTGGCCGCGACACTCAAGGACTCTGTTGGCATCACACATTCCTCCTCACTTCCCATCTTTTCAGGACTTTTCCCCAAGAATTCAAAGCCCATGATGGCCACTTGTCAGTGTCCTTCGCCCACGGGCTAATTTAAGCACTTGGAGTACATCAGTGAGCCAAACGAACACCTCTGCTCGTGGGTCTTCATTTGACTGGAGAGAGACAAAGAATAAACAAAAGACAATACACACATTAAAGAGTATGTTAGGTGGTGATAATACAAGGGAGAAAGAAACAATAGAGAGGGAGAAGGGCTCAGAGGAGTGAGTGGGTGAAGGGTGGGCTGCAATTTTACGTAGGATGGACATTCTCAAATGCAACATGCTTTGAGCATAGCCTGTGCTCCGAAAAGCTTCCTTAAATTATTCATACTTATAAAGATTCAGTCTTTTGGCAGTGGTTATTTTCAATCTCAGGTCATGGTTGAAATGTTTCCTGCTACTTTCTGTTTCCTATTTCTTTGTGTCTGAGGAAAACTTACTCAATACTCTTATTTTGGGGGGGAAATATCTATTTTTGAAATATATTTAAACTTATAGAAGTGTTGCAATTGCACAGTTCCTGTAAACTTGGGGAAGTTCCAGCTTCCCCAAATGTTAACATCCTACATAGAACCGTGGTATGATTATGGAAACCGGGAAATGAACATTATTAACTAATCTGCTGAACTTATTGGAATATCACCAATGTTCCTACAAATGTCTTTCTTCTAGTCCAGGATCCATTCCAGGGTTCCACATCTTGTACTGTTTTCAGGTCTCCTTGGTCTCTTCTAATCTGTGATAGCTCCGTACTCTTTCTTTGCTTTTCGCGACCTTGAAACTTTTGAAGAACACGCTCAGGTTTTTGTAGAATGTCCCGCAGTTGGGTTTATCTGATGTTTCCTCATGCCCAGATTGAGGGTATGTATTTTTGGCAAGACTGTCACAGAAGTGACACTGTGTTTTTCTCAGGGAAACATATCAATGGTCCGTGATATTGATGGGTCTCACCTTGAGAATATCAAAGTTCCCCTTGATCACTTGGTGCACGTGGTGTCTGCCAGGTATCACCACTGGAAAGTTACCATGTTTCCTTTCATAATTAGTAAGTGTCTTGGGGAGAATTACTTTGAAACCATGCAGGTATTTCATTTCTCCTCATACTTCTACTCACTAATTTTTAACATTAATCCATGTTCTTGCCTGCAACAATTACTACTGGCATTTTTTATTTCTCTCATCCCTTCAACATTAAGAATTTAAATGTTGCATTTCACAATGTTGCTATAATTTCTTATCAGTTTCAGGTTTTCCTTTGTTATTGTTGATTTTGGGGGATTTTCTACATAGACAACCATGTCATCTGTGAAAAAAGACAGTTTTATTTCTTTCTTCCCAATCTGAGTACTTGTATTTCCTTTTCTTTTCTTATTGCATTAGCTAGGACTTCTAGTATAATGTTGAATAGGAGTGTTGAGCGGGAACATCCTTGTGTTGTTCCTGATATTGGCAGAAAAGCATCTGATTTTCTCACCATTAAGTATGATTTTAGTAGGTTTTTTGTGTATGTTCTTCACGAAGCTGAGGAAAATCCCTTCTATTGCTAGTTGGCTGAGATTTTTTTTTATATCATGAATAAGTACTGAATTTGTCAGATGCTTTTTCTGCATCTGTTGTTACTATCATATGGTTTTTCATCTTTAGCCTGCTGATGGGACAGAAAACATCAACTGATTTTGAAATATTGAACCAACCTTGCATGTCTGGAATAAATCCACTTGGTTATAAGGTGTAGTTCTTTTTATACATTATTGGGTGGAATTTGTTAGCATTTTTGAGGATTTTTGTACCTGTGTTCATAAGAGATATCGGTCTGTAGGCTTCCTTTCTTGTAATCTCTTCTTTGGTTTTGGTATCAGAATAAAGCCAGCCTTGCAAAATGAGTTAGGGAGAATTCCTTCCGCTTCTATTTTCTGGAAGAGATCGTAAAGATTGGTATAACTTTTCGCTAACTATTTGGTAGAATTTTTAAAAAAGATTTTACTTATTTATTTTTAGGTTGAGGGGAAGGGGAGGAGACACGGAGAGAAACATCATCATGCAAGAGAGAAACAGTTGCCTCTCACACGCCCCCAACTGGGGGATCCAGCCCACAGCCCGGGCACGTGCTGGGACTGGGAATCAAACCAATGACCTTTCAGCTCGCAGGCCAGCACTCAATCCACTGAGCCACACCAACCAGGGTTATTTGGTAGAATTTACTAATGAAATCATCTGGACCTGGTGGTTTCTGTTTGGGGAAGTTATTCATTATAGATTTAATTTCTCTAATAAATATTGACCCATTCCAATGATCTATGTCTTCTTGGGTGGATTGTCGTGTGAGCTCGCTGCGTGAATGGGAACTGTGGGCCCGGCGTTGTAGTGGAGGCATGGTTCTCATGATGGGCGCAGTGGCGACATCTCTGTGGTTGGAGGAGCAGCTTCCCTTCCGGACGGAGGCAACAGCTCCCTTGGCAGACCCATTTTGTGATGTGATTGTGGGAGGCTTTTTGGGGAAACTCATCCTGTGTTTTCAGGACTCACAACGATCCTCAGGATGCATTACTCTTCTGTAAATATTTTTATCCTAAATAGCTAGACCTCCCACTCTGCGTGGTGCCCCGGGGGAAGTTCGTTGTGGGCATTTTAGTGAGAGGAGGCTGTAAGTGCCGTGAATGTTACAGGGGCAAGTGCGGTGTTGGAGGAAGTGAGAAAAGCCAGCTAGACAGACCACAGGGGATGAAATAGAGGTAAAGAGGTCAGAAGGGGTCAGGCTGCTGTGAGCCTCCTGGCCTTGGCTCAACCTATGACACTGTGAAGCCATGTTGTAAAATACGAAATATTATTTAGTCCTTATTTTCAGTCAGTTCAGTATTTGAGAGGGGAGGGGCGGAGAATGAGAGAATGAGAATGAGTACTGTAGTGGCAAGGTTAGGATAGAAATAGGGAGAAAGTCATTTGGGGGATGGTTTTAATGCCCAAAGACAATCAGAGGCTAGTGTTGGTATGACCTTATGGAATTGGCAAGAGCTCATTTGAGGGTTGAACAGAGCAAGTCTGTCATTGCAGCAGGGGTCTGGACGAAAGACCCTCTGTGGACCATGATGCTTGGCGGTTCCAGACGTCTCTTCCGAGGTCCTCCACTGCTCAGACCTCTCTCTGAGGATTTGATCCAGGGACACAAATAGATCCACCTGTTCATCTTTTCCAGAAAACGTGCTTCATTCTGCTTTCCACTTTAAAAAAAAAATTGGCACCCAGAATGGCGACCTCACATTCGCTCCACACTGCCCTGTCTGCTGCCTTCACGTCATAAATCCCCCGGTAGTTGTGAACGTGGGCTATCCCCTTCGTGCTCCAAGTGGATGGGGCCCTGAAGAATCTCTCTTTCCCCATAGCTTTCGTCAAAGGGCTTCTCCTAGGGATAAACCACTTCCTTTCCTTCCCTGGGGAGCAAGCCGCCCTACTGCTTTTTTTATAAGCTGCTGAGTGTCTTTGGATATTAGTATTTGTATATATGATCTGTCCACCTGACAAGGGGCTCCTCAAAGTCGAGGGGCTCTCCAAGCATAGAGCTGTGTCCCTCCCTGCAGACCATGGCCCCGCAAGAATATGGAATGTTCTTTCCATCCGACAGGAGAGGGACTGCATCTTATACACCTACGTCACCCCATGTCATGCCCCAAGAAGGTGTAAGAAATGGGTCCCTTCGATTCTGACCACATGGAGACTGCCAGGACCCCCGAGGTGAGCACAGAAGTCCTCTGCAGAGGAAAAGTTCTGTTAGCATTAAGGGGATCAGGTTGCCCCCTCCCACCCCCCAGCCACCACCCTCTCCTGAGCTGAAAACCCTGAGGGGACTCGCTCTGAGCTGACAAGGCGAGATGGTTAGTTGCTGTGCATCCCGTCCCCTTAGTGCACAGCATGGGACCTATGGAAGAGGAGGGCTTCCCAAGTGTGTGTTGAGTGAATGAGTGAGCAAATGAATGAATGGTAAGTAGGCAGGGACAGAGGGCCCACCCAAGACACCAGGTAGCCAGGCAACAAGATTAGTTCTAGGCCCCCCTTTTAGGAGGCTCCAAGCTGACTGATAGCTAAGCTGCTTGTCTGGGATAATGATTTACTCATAACTGGAGAGAACTGTGGTCCAAAGTCTCTAGAGTCTCAGAATCTGAGGCCGAGAAGGTCCAGGAAAGGTTCTGGAAAAAGCCCGCTCATGGCTTCTTAAAGAGTTTGTGTTTGGTTGAAATCAAGTGTTTGATTTATTGACAGTGGCTAGGTGCTCTGGTTTGGGCCGGCTGTCTGTTCAGTCATTTCCTTCAGAAAGCTGACTTTCTGAGCCGATTCAGTTGCGGCAAAATCTTTTTTGGCTACAAGATGGAGCCAGGAACTTCTCCAGCCAAATGTTTCTGAGGCCACTTGAGATCAGTGGAGATTGTGGTCAGAGGTGCGGGGAAGAAGGTACTCTATCTGTGCTCACAGTCCTGGGGTGCCCAGCCTTCCCAGGAGAGACTCCTTGGCCCACTTCGACTCGTGAAGCCAGGCCGTGGAAGGTTGGGAGCCTTGTCTGAACGCTGCTTAATGGACCAATGGAAGGGTGAGTGTGGGAGTGGAGGGAGATGCAGTTGGAAACTTGAAACCCCTGCCCTGGAAAAGGAAGAACAGGGCCCTGATTTGGAAGGAATGTGCTTAGAATAAAAGTGAAGAATGCCGTGTGGGAAGGACTTTTAATGAGGATGGAGCTCAGTCATCAAATTTACAGACCTGGAAGCGGAGGCTCAGAGAATTCATGGCAGAACTGGGACTCCACTCTCCTTGGTGCCTTTGCACCGGGTCATGGTTATTTGGGAACAGTAAGTTTGTACAATCAACCACTTCCCTCTCATCGTGTTTGCCAGCTGGCTCAAGACTCTCGTTCAAGTCAGAAGCATGTCCTCACTAATTCTAAAGAAGCCATTGTGTGGGGAATCCCAGCAGTGACCTTCACAGCCTCTAGAATGTAAAATGTGCTGGACTTGTATGAGCACAAATATTTGGTTGCCCTTCGGCTGCCATGGGGTGTCATCGGCCCTTTGTTGACTTTCACTGAGACACATGGATTTCCAATCTCAGCCGACTGATTTAGTTGAGCGAGGGGTTCCGATGCTTTTGCAAACAGAAAATGAATGTGATTCAGAGAAAAAGGGTGGTGAAAACATAGGTTTTTAAAAAATAGATTAAAAAATAAACATGAAAAGCATTGATTTTCATGAAATTAGATATTTCTCCCGTCCTTATTTAGATAACAGATTACAAAAGGTGGCGAGTAGGACTTCTGGTCTTTGTCTGTCTGTATGTCCTGCTGCTCCATGAGTCTAGACCATGTACCGGCAGTGCTGGAATCATCAGGAACTTGTTAGAAATATACATATAAAAAAAAATCTCAAGACTTATCCCAGGTGTGTGGATGAAAATATGCATCTTAACAAGATCCCAGGGATCCCAGGGGTGCAGTAAGGTGTGAGAAGCACTGCTCTGAGGCAGGAAGGCCCATCAAACACAAAACAGGCCCTGGGGAAAGAAAGAGAATAAAATCTTTACCATGCTGGCATCGTAACCAAGAGTGTATGTAATCATGTAAAAGCATTTATTGCAACATTGGTTCTTTTTAAATGAATGGTCTTTGGGTTTTTGGGGGAACAGTTTTAGATTTACGGAAGAATTGTACGGAATTCCCATATATTTTCCTCCCAATCAGGACACACAGTTTCCCCTGCTCTAAACGTCTTGCATCAGTGTGGTACACTTCTTACAATGAATGAACTCATACTGATGCACTATTTTTAACTAAAGTCCAGCGTTTACATTAAGATTGGTACTTTGTGCATGGGTTTTCACAAATGCATAATGTCATGTATCTACCATCACTGTGCCTTACAGAATAGTTTTTCACTGCCCTAAAAATCTCCTGTGCTTCACCTGTTCATTTGCTTCCCCGTCCTGCCCTCCTGGCAACCAATGATCTTTTTACTGTCTTCATTCTGTTTTCCAGAATGTTATACCATTGGAATCATGTAGTATGTAGACTTTTCAGATTGGTTTCTTTCACTTAGTAATAGGCATTTAAGTTTCCTCAGTGTCTTTTTGTGACTTGATAGTTCATGTCTTTTTAAAAAAACGCTTTTAATCCTTACTTCAGGTCTGTTTTTTTCATTGCTTTTAGAGAGAGAGGAAGGAAGAGAAAGAAACATCAACGCGAGAGAGAAGCATTGATGGTTACCTTCTGTATGCCCACAGACTGAGGATCAAACCCACAACCTAGGTAGGTGCCATGACTGGGATTGAACCTGCAACTTTTTGGTTATGGAACGACGCTCCAACCAGGGCAACGCTGGCCAGAGCAATAGTTCATGTCTTTTTGTCGCTGAATGTTATTTCACCGTATGGATGTACCACAGTTCGTTTATCCATTTAGCTACTGAAGAACATGCTGGTTGCTCCCAGTTTCTGGTGACTATGAAAAAAGCTGCTGTTAACATTCAAGTGCAGGTTTTTTTGTACATGCAACTTTTCAGCTCAACTGAGCTGAAAAAAGGAGCGTTAATTGCTACAGTAAGTAATTGTTACAGTACAGTAAGACGATACTTAATTTTGTAAGACACTGCCAGGCTATCTTCCAAAGTGGCTGTACCATTTTGCACTCCTGCTGGCACCGCATGAGGTTCCTGTTGCCCCACTTCTTTGTCAGCATTTGATGTTGTCGGTGTTTTGGATTTTAGCCATCCCGATAGGTGTATAACTGTTGTTTTAATCTGTGATTCCCTGATGACATACGATGTGGAGCATCTTCTCAACTGTTTTTTACCATCTGCTTTTCTTCTTTGGCGAGATGTCTGCTCAAATCTTTTGCCATGTTTCCTTATTATTGAGTTTCAGCAGTTTTTTGTCTATTTTGGATACAAATCCTTCGCCAAATATGTGTTTGGCAAACACTTGCTGCTAGTCTGTGGCTTCTGCCTTTCACACAGCTGAAGTTTTTCATTTTAATAAGGTCCGACTTAACAATTCTTCCCTGTTTCCACATTCAGCTCTTTCATGTGGGTAGCTTGAAATCAGCCACGTGGGAGTACTTACACTTCAGGACCTGACAAATGCTACAAATCAAAGTTTGCTTTTCTCTCACAAAAGTCAGTTATAAAACATTCGCTGGCATACCGCTGCCCCCTATGGACCTCCTACTGCATCACCCACTGGTCTGGCGATGACATTCCTAATGTTTTATTTTTATGCACCAGAGAAGTTTTTTGTTTTGAGTAAAATGTTGGTATTTTATTCCCCTTGATTTAATTGCTCTTATTGTTCGCATTGGAGACAGAGCTATAGTCATTTCTTACCTGGGTGGGAATTCCTGAATAGCATAAATTGGGGTTTTTTTCCTCCATTGTTACTGTGTTGTTTACTTATAAATGACCCTGATATTAATGATTAGACAAAGTTCTGGTTATTGATGTAATTTCATCACAAATTATTATTTGATACATATAAAGCGGATTCATATGTAAAAATAATTGCAAATGATTTAATTAAACTAAATTAATAAAGAAGAAGGGTTTTATAACTTCAGAAAACTGATTTTTTGAAAATATCTAAAATTATTCAAAGTGTATGTGATAATTATATGTTGTAACTTTTTTGAATTTAAGGAATTAAATGCAATTTGCTATGACAATAACCTCCTGTTTGTCTTTATTGCATGCTTAGTAAAGTTGCCTGTAATGTAGTAGACACTTGTTAAATACACGTTGAAATAATGAATCAAAGTCAAGAGTAAGACACAAATACTTGCTATCCCACCGGAATTCAATATGCTACTCTAAGTCTTAGGCAATGGAATAAGACAACAAAAATGAATAGGAATAAAATTTAGGGAAAAAACGATAAAATTGCCCTTTGAAGATGCCATGATTTTCTTTGTAGACATTCCAAGAGAGTATTAACAGTATAAACTAAGAGAATTTGACAAAGTTGCTAAATATAAGAACAGCATACAAAAACAAAAGTCACCTCTGCATACTTCCAATAATAAGCTAGAAAACATAATTTAGGGGGCGGGGGAAAGACGACATTCACATTAAGGAGAAAAACTACAGAATTTCTAGAAAAAATTTAATATATGTGAAAAATCTTTATGAAGAGACATCATAAAATGCTATTGAAGGCGACCTTCAGGAGACCTAGAGAGACTAAGACTATGTCATGTTCGGAGTTGGCAAGACTAAATTGCATGAAGTAATCTATAAAATTCAATTGAATTCCAATAAAGATCCCGATGGGAGTTATTGTGTTAACTTGAAAAACTGATTATAAAATTGATATGATGGAGTAAAGGTTTAAGGATAACCAAAACATTTCTAAAGGAGGAGGAAAAGAAGAGGGGCTTTCTTTAGTGTATGTGAAGATTTAAAAAGTCATACTAATTAGGTGGAATGTAGACAAATGGACCAAAGCAAAATGAAGAAACCCCCAAAATAGACATAAGCATAGGTGGAAATATAGGTGGAAGCACAGGGGACAGGTATTAAAGGTATTAAAATCAGAGAAGAAAGTTTGGGCTATTTAACAAAATGTATTGAAATAATTGACCTTCCTTACAGAGACAGGAAATTACACTCCCATCCCATACAACACACAAAAGCAAACTCCAAACGGATTAAAGAAGTAAATCCTGGCTGTAAAATCTGGAATTCTAGAACCAATAGAAGAACATACAGAAAACTTTTTTTTTTTTAACCTCAGACTCATGAGAGACTTTTCAAACATGACACTAAAACTGATTGATAACTTTGATTACGTAAAAATTAAAAAAGCATTTATACTATAAAAGATGCCTTAAAAACATTGAAAGACAATGGGCATGTTTAGAGAATATATTTGCAACATGTAAAGCAAAAGATTGACGTCTTCCTGCCTCCTGGAAGCAGCTGATACTAGGAGAAAGAAACCCCCTTCTCTGCCCTCTGTCCCCAAATAGAACTGAGCTTGTAGGAAAATAGAGGGATGGGGTTGAGGTCAAACAGGGCCAGAATGAGCACAGATCTGTGCGGACTACTCATGAAAGAGGAAGTCCAAGTAGCCACTAAGGGTTTGCAAAACTGCTCAGCTGCGCTAATGGCCAGGGAGTTAGAACAAGTTAAAGTGACAATGATACACGATTTCATACTTTCAGGTTGGGAACAATTGACAAATGTGACATTATCAGGGGTTGGTTATGGTCCTGCAAGAGTGTAAACTGGCACAGCTGTGAAGGACAGTATTTTGGAACAACTGGGAAAGTTGAAAGTGTGCATGCCCCCAACCTGACCTATGTAGTGTTTATACCCAAAATGTTTAACCTGATAACCATGAGGAAACAGACAAATTAACATATTCTATATGACAACTGGTCTGAATTAAAAAATGTCAATGTCTTGAAAGATTAAAAAAAAAGATCGAAGAAAGTTTTAGATTAAAGGAGACTAAAGAGACAAAAGAATGCAATACCTGATTCATATTTGGATTCTGGATCGGAAAAAAAGCAAACAAATTGGATATAAAAGACATAATTAGGACAATGGGGGAAAATTGATATTAGACATTTTTAATGGAGACTAGATAATAGCATTATCATATCAATGTTAAATTTCTTGTTATGATTGTGTTGGCTTATGGAAGAGAATGTCTTGTCCTTAGAAGACAGATGCTGAATCATTCAAGATGAAGTGTCTGCAATTTACTCTCAAATATGCCTGAGGGAGCGAAGTGAACCAATTGTAGCAAAATGTTAACACTTGGTGAATTGAAGGCTTAATGGGTGTTAATTATAGGAGTCCGACAACTCTTCTGTAGATTTCAAATTTTTCAAAGTAAAATTTTGTGAAAAAATGTGAATACTCCATGACCCAACATTGCTATTTTCAATACTGAGTTTAGAATAAATCAGGCCTCTAGGGGTCAATATGAGTAGAGTAGCAATAAAAATGGGAAATAATGTCATATATTGTTTATGGATACCGAGATGTAGCAGGGGTATAAACTCTGGGCTGGTCACATCAATTTCACAGTCTGGTTTCCAGTGGGCAGAGAAGGAAGAATGGGAATAGGGCGGGAGAGGGGACAATGAGGAATTTCAACTTAGTCCATAAAGCTTGAATTCTTAAAAAACAAAAACAAAAAACAAAACTGAAACAAAAGCAAAAGCCAATAATGAAAAAACAAATAGAAATAAAAATAAAAATTCTTTTTTTAAGTATATTTTATTGATTATGCTATTACAGTTATTCCAAGTTTTCCCCCTTTGCCCCCCTACTCCCGGTACCCGCCTTCCCTCCAGCAATCTGCCCACCTTAGCTCATGTCCATGAGTCGTGCATGGAAGTTCTTTGGCTTCTCCCTTTCCTATACTATTCTTAATACATCCCTGTCTATTTTGTACCTACCAATTATGCCTCTTAATCCCTGCACCTTTCCCCCATTCTCCCCTTTCCCCCCACCGCTGATAACCCTCCACGTGATCTCCATTTCTGTGATTCTGTTCCTGTTCTGGCTGTTTGCTAAGTTTGTTTTTATTTTTGTTTTTGAATTCAGTTGTTGATAGTTGTAAGTTTGTTGTCATTTTAATGTTCATGAGTTTTGAGCTTCTTCTTTTTCTTAATCAAGTCCCTTTCACATTTCATGTAATAATGGTTTGGTGGTGATGAACTCCTTTAGCTTTGCCTTGTCTGGGAAGCAGTTTATCTGCCCTTCCATTCTAAATGATAGCTTTGCTGGATAGAGTAATCTAGGCTGCAAGTCCTTGCTTTTCAGCACTTTGAATACTTCTTGCCAGTCCCTTCTTGCCTGTAACGTTTCTTTCGAGAAATCAGTCTTGTGCGAACTCCTTTGTAGAAAACTCTCTGGTTTTCTCTTGCTGCTTTTAAGATTCTTTCTTTATCTTTAACCTTTGCCATTTTAATTATGATGTGTCTTGGTGTGGTCCTCTTTGGGTTTAATTTGTTTGGGACTCTCTGTGCTTCCCGGACTTGTATGTCTATTTCCTTAACCAAATTAGAGAAGTTTTCTTTCGTTATTTTTTCAAATACGTTTTAAATTTCTTGCTCTTCCTCTTCTCCTTCTGGCATCCTTAAGATTTGAATGTTGGCATTTTTGAAGATGTCCCAGAGTCTTCTTATATTCTCTTCATTTAAAAAAATTCTTGTTTCTTCTTTCTGTTCTGGTTGAATGTTTATTTCTTCCTTATGTTCCAAATCATTGATATGAACCCTGGCTTCCTTCTCTTCACTGTTGGTTCCCGTGGATTTTTCTTTATTTCGCCTAGTGTGAACTTCATTTCTTCCCTTATGTTTTTGCTGTACTCAGTGAGTTCTCTGGGCATTCTGATCCCCAGTATTCTGAACTCTGCATCTAATAGGTTGGCTATCTCCATAGACAGACACACTTAGCTCCCTCATGTAACCATAAGAGGAATTACAACTAACTTCAAAACAAAAAACACCCAGGACTGCCAGAAAATTGAACTGTGTAGAAGTCTAACAGCCAAGGATTTAAAGAAGCCACATTTATACAGATGGGTAGGAAGGGCAGAGATATGGAGTTGGGGCAGAGAGGACATAGTGTGGTGGCGAGAGGCAGCGGCAGTGCCTGCAGATTGCGTGGTCCTACATTCATGTGTGGTGGATAAAAATCAGGAGGCGTACCTTGGGAGCAAGTGATCCCAGCCCCAGGTCAGGCCACATAGCCCAGGGTTCCAGCTCCAGGAAGATAAACACCCACAACTTCTGGCTATAAAAACCAGTGGGGGTTGGGGCAGCAGAATAAACTGCCATCTCTCAGGAAAGTCTGTTTAAAGGACCTGCATGGACTTAGAATGTTCCCAAGCCCACTTACTCGGGAAATCACCGCCAGAGCAAAAGCTGGAAGGGCACCAGTTGCATACGAGAAGTGGGTGAAGTGACTGGAAATGAGGCGAATGCTGGGCAAACCTCCAGAAACCAGGCATGGGGATTGCCCCCTCTCTGAGCCCTCCCCCAACACAGAGCCACAAAGCTGTGAAGCGGATTGCCCCGCCCTGGCGAATACCTATGGTTCTGACCCATACGACTTAACGGGTGCACTAAGATAGGGAGTCAAAGCAGCTCTACCTAATACACAGAAACAAACACTGGGAGGCTGCCAAATTGAGGAGACAAAAGAAATATGGTCCAAATGAAAGAAAAGAACAAACCCCCAGAAAAAGAACTAAACAAAGAATAAAAATTCTTAATTGTGGTTATCTAGGGTGGATATGGGGAAATTTCCCTTTGAACTTTATACGTTTCTGGTTTACTTTTTTAATGATTCTTTTTCTTCTCCCTGGTTATGAGAAAAGAAGATTTACTACCTGTATTGTGTCAAGGACTATACCAGTCAAACTAGGGGTTGCGAATCTGAAAAATATTGTCCCTCTAAGCTTACGTGACCTTGGCTAGCTTCCTGGACATGCTGTTTGAAGGGCACTTTTCCCTGTAGTGTTAACGTCTGTATTAAATAGGGTAACTCATATGTCGTGCTTAGCACAGTGCCTGGCACAAAGGAAACCCCCCAGAAATGTTAATACCATCATTATCATTGCTGCGGCTGCTGATAATATTACTCCTCAGCTGGTCTGGCTGGGCAGGGTGTCCCTCTCCACACTGTTGCCCTGGGCTTGTCCAGCCCCCATTTCTGCGATGGCATCGGTAGCATGCTCATTCACGTGCTACCTCCACCATTAAACTCCAGCCCCCGCCACTATTCATCTCTGTACCCGGTGTGCCTCACAGCAGGTACTCCGGGAATTATTTTTGCGAGAATGACACCACCGAATTTCTAGCCACTGTTCCGCATTCTCAGAACTCACTTCTAGTAGTTCATTTGTTTCCTTGGTGGTTCTAATACCTCCCACTCTGACTGCCTTCCTCCCCACCTTTTTCCTGGGCATCTCACCCCCATCCCTGGAGTCTGTGTTCATGCTCCGGCCTCAGCGGGGCAACTCACATAGGCAAGTGACTTAGCAGTTTGTCAGGTCCTAAAGAAAGTTCTATGCTCAGGGCGCAGGTGGAGGGGATTATTCCAGCCTGAGGGGATTAGCAAATGCCTTTCAAAACCGGATTAGGCTGTGACCTGGATAATTCAGGACTCAAGTCTGGCCCCAACTGGAATTTTCCGGGTGACAGCCAGGGCCCTTGGGCAGGAGCACCAGGCCCAGTCTCCGAGATTTTGCTGGACTTCCCGCATTTGTGAAGGCTGAGCGGAGGGATACCTGGCTGGGTCCAGGCGGAAGTTTCTCCCCACCATCCCAGGCCGGCCTTCACCGTTTGCTCCCATTCATGGCTCTAAGATTCTGGAACCCAAGGACCCCGGTGTCGGGGCAGGAGGCTGGAAGCCAGCAGGGCCAGGGGCTCCAGGCTCTGCCCGCTGAGGCTGCTCCCTGGGGCAGGCTGCTGGAGCAGGGGCTGAGCCCGGCCGAAGAGGTCAGTTACGGGCACGGGGGCTGCGCAGGCCAGGGAGGACAGACCAGCTGGAGCTGGAGAGACTGGAGAAGGTGGGATCCAGAGAGCAAAGAGGGGAGGGCGAGGCGCAGACCCTGTTAGAGGGTGTCCTTGGGTCTCCGGGGGTCCTTAACCCATAAGCTGCTTATCCTTGTAAATTGTGTCGTTCCTAGGGAGGCAAGGCCACACCTGAAGGGAAAATGGAAGTTGCCCAGAAGGTCACCGGTAAAATTAGGGGCAAAGCTGGGCAGGGTCATAGTCAGTTAGAGTTGAGACTTGTGTTTATGTTAATCCGGGACCTTGCTGGAATTTCTTTTTAACTCGAACGGCACGAAAATATTTGTCATTGGGAACAGGAATAGTCAATATTTACGGGGTCCGACAGACGTGACGCCTGCTCGAGTGTGGTTGGTAGGGTAATAATACGGGCTGTGTGATAATTTACAGTTTTAATTTGAGCATTTCACCTAAAATGTCATATGGTGTGCTTCAGTGTGATGTTGTTATGTTACAGAGTTACATGCTTATGATTTTGTAGTAGAAGATTTTTGTAATAAAAAGGACCCTTTTTTATTACAAAGTAATAAAATTATTATTTTATTGTGTTGGACCCTTCATTTAACATTTCTTAACCTTTTCTGAGCATCCACAGTGTACCAGACGCTTTGGAACACACAGAAAGAAATACAGAGATGGGGAAGTTACCCCTACTGGCCCATATAGAAGACCTGTCCCCTCCCTTCCTCCACTTCTCTCTAGCCCTCCTCTCCTTCCACTCCCAGGCCCCCTCCCCGTCTCCCTAGAAGTCAGAGAGGCTTTGGGCTAAGTATATGTGGTCTTGGGAGTCAAATTGATCAGGTTTGACTCAGAGCTTTGCCACCTGCCAGCTTGGTGACATGGGTGAGCCACTTCTTTTCCTTTGAGCCTGGGTGTCCTAATCTGCAAGCCGCATATGAGAACAGTGCATACCTCATAGGATCCCTTAAAGGGTAAAATGGGATAAGCACATAAGAACTTAACATGGTATCTGTGCTAATAAGCATCAACTAGTTTTATTAGTCACTCAACAAACACTGTTGTTTGGGTTTGGTGTGTTTTCTTGTGTGTGTGTGTTTTGTTTTGTTTTGTTTTGTTTTATTTTGTTTTGTTGAGATTGTCTGGGAAATTGAAAAGGCTTGCATGAGGCTTCTTCCAGGGATATACTGGGGAGTGGGGTGGATATATAAGGCAAGGCCAGAGAGGGTGGTAGTGGGGCCAGCTCATGAGGGTCCATGTGCCCGTGGGGCAGACAGGTACCTCTGACTTTGGTAGCATGTGGTGTGTGCTGTCACAGAGAAGACTGACCAAGAAACAGGGAGGAAACCATGAACTCTCTCTGGCAGGTATCAGGGAAGGCATCTAGAAAGAGGTGGTGCTTCCGCTGAGGCCCAGGGAAAGAGTTCAAATGTTATTCTCAGTGTCGCAGACATTCCAAAGGCCTATTCTCATTTCCTTTGTTGACCTTAAAAATAAGGCAGCAGTTATTCTACCAGCAAAATGTGTTTATTGGAGAACAGCAGAGAGCTGTAACTCAGAACAAGCAAGCGATGGCAAAACCATAAGCAAGTCCTGAGAACAAAGGAGAGGGGCTTGCTTTTACTAGGTTCGAGGAGGAAATTGCTGATGGTTGTTTTGAACGAAAGCTCACTGGAGAAGACGAGTTGGAGGTTGTGGCAGTTTCTCATTGGCTGTCAGTGGTGGTTAGTGTGCTGTTACTGGGCAAGAAGAGGTCTTTCTCCTTTTTCTTAAAACAGAAGGTGAAATTGCCGTGAGGTAATGTCCTCCCTTGTCAAAATAATTATCCTTCTTCTTCCTGCTGGCTGTGCAGCCTGCAATGAGTACTATGTGCGTGAGACGGCGCCCCTTCAAGGCTTCCCGACTCCATTTCTAATGAGGTTGTCTTTATTTACCTGAACGCCCCCATCCCAACAGATAGGCACTGGATGATAAACTCTTCAGTGCAGTGCCTGACAGATGTAGCTTTACATTTGTTTCCTCGGTGCCTCGCTGGAGCTCCCCCCACAGAAATTGCTTGGGAAATGTTTGCTGGGCTGGATTGGGACTGGAGACAAGTGGAATGGCCCGCAGTTGTGCGTGTTGGGCCCGCAGGCCTGGAACATTGGACGCCATCTTGGGTCTTGCCCAGCAGAGCAATAGCCTCTTCTCGGGTTTCTCCTTCCTCCAAAAAAGAGGTGACAGTGCAGCGTGGAAAAACAAGTAGGCTTTTACTGGGTTAAAAAAAGAGAATGAAGAACATTCCAGAAGCAAAGACAGAAAGATAATACCCTAGTTCAGGGTGATTTTCTTGAGAGCGAACAGTTTCATTGGTTTTTCAAAAATAAAACACAATAGGCACTTGCTGTCAAGTAGGTGTTTAGATCTGCGTGTTTAGCAAAAATGTTGGTGAAAGTTGGACTTGGGCCTGTTATTGAACAGTCGCTGTCATATATGTATGAATAAACCGAGGCCAAGA
Organism: Mormoops blainvillei; assembly: GCA_004026545.1. Lineage (NCBI taxonomy): Eukaryota > Metazoa > Chordata > Mammalia > Chiroptera > Mormoopidae > Mormoops > Mormoops blainvillei. The sequence continues at coordinate 59,804 of PVJD01005684.1, read as the reverse complement.
TAGGACTAGCTGTGCGTGTCCTGAGAGAAAGCTGCCAACTTATAGGATGGCCGACACCCAGTGGAGCTACTGCTCCCTCCCGTCTTCCTGGTTCATTCATCCAATCATTCTTTTATTCCCCAAACGAGTACCAGCCACCCAGTACATATTAGGCTCTGTGCTAGCTGCCGATATTATGATGGACAACATGGACAGGTTTCTGGCCTTCTAGTGGCAGGGGTGGGGGACATAAGGCATCAGTAAGGAAATAAAGGGAGTGGAAGATGATGATAAGTGCTTGAAGGGAAAAAACAGAGTGATATGAGATTAACTGGCGGAGGAGGAGCCACCCTGGGTAGGTGGTCAGGGAAGACCTCCTGGAAGAGGCGGCTTTTAAGATGAGACCTGGAACTAGTGCTAATGCTAAGTATTAGTATCCAGGCAGGGCAAGCAGCACGTCCCAAAGCTCTCAGTAGAAAAGCGTGGGATATTCAAGGACAGGTTAATATGATAGCACACGCTGTAACCGAATGTCAGGCCCGGAGGCCACCCTGGAGCTCATCCAGTCCATATCCCACTCAGTCTATGTCACCCTTTGCAACACCCCTGAACACGACTCCACGTGAGTCAATGTTGAGGGCTGGGACCCAGAACGCAGGGAGCACAGCCTATTTGGCAGCTCTCTCCTGAGCTTTCGTTTGTTTTTTAAATCTCGGTACATGTAATTTTTAAAACACTTTTGCAGATTAGAGCCTACACTTCATAACTGACGTAGTCAACTTCTCATGCACCCGAGAGTTCTCTCACGTCCCGCACACTTAAGGAGAGCTCCTTCGGCCTGAGAAGTCCCGTGGGGCATGTCCCACCTCCTCATCCCCATCGCCCATGCTACACCTGGTTTCTAAAAGTGGCAGAGAGAAAGCACCTCCAGGGACAGGAAACTCACCACCCCCAAGACAACTTACTCTTTTCCCAGGTCACTTGGGTTGCTAGAAAACCCTTTGTAGGCACGAGCCAAAATCTGACTGGGTAGCACGCCCACGCCGGTGCTGGCTCTGGAGATGTGTGGGAAATTATGATGCTGTTTACACTGACAGGTCTTCAGAAATCCGGAGGCAGAGGCTGGGTGCCCAATCCCCCTTCCAAATACCAGTCGGCCCCCACACCGTCCATCTTGTAGGCATCCCATGACCCAGAGGTGCCCCTGAGACACGGGGCTCAGGACCAGGCTAATCCTTGCAGATGGGTTTGCTAGGGGCCCTGGACACTGGACCCCTGCTGTCACTGCAGTCTGACTGGTTCCATACTTGGTCACACATGTGATGGCTGAGCTGTGTTACCCTGCCCTGTCCTGGTGCATTCAGATTCGGGGACCTCAGGATAGGCCCCCTTCAGTCTCTTCTTATTACACTCACATCATCCAGGGCCACCGTCGGGAGAAAAGTCCAAACTCCTTAGCCTGACACCCAAGGCTTGTGTGACCTACTGAGCTCGTCTCTTCGGCCAGCCCTTCCCATCAGTCCTAAATTCCCACTCAGCATGTAAAGGAACTTCCCTTTTCTGAAAAGTCAAGTAGGGGCATGTCTCATCTTTCTAGTGAAAATGGCAAACACTTATGGCGCCCTTGCTATGTGTCAACCCAACTCTAAACTTCTGCCATAGGGTGAGGCAGGCAAGGTGATTAACCTCATTATTCAGGTTGGTAAGCTGAGGCATAGAGCAGTTAAAAAACTTTCCCAAGGTCACGCAGCTAATAACCGGTGGTTCCAGAACATGGGCTCTCAGTCACCTGCATCCGGCTTCAGTAAGCAGGATGCTCTGCATGTCTTCCCCCAACTCGGATGTATGTGAGTAGCATGAAATTGCCCATGGTGGGAGTATGTGCATTACAGGAAGTGGCAAATGTTAAAAATCAGGGCTTTTTTTCTTCCTTCTGGGGAGCCAGTTTTAAATATTAACGAGAGCACCAGTTCCACTGCCTACCACCCTCGGTGGCCTCGTGGACCATTATCGTGCATGCCCAGGAGCCTTGGGTAGACTTCTTCCTCCGCCTGGAATGCCCTTCCTCACGTTCTTCTCCTGGCCAACTCCGGTCCACTGTTTTTTCATTGTGATAAAATACACATAACCTACAACTCGTCATCTTCACTATTCATCTTAAGTGTGCAGTTCGGTGATATTAAATACACATATAATGTCATACAACCATCGCCATCCTCCATCTCCAAAGCTCGTCTCATCTTGTAAGACTGAAACTCTGTACCCATCAAATAATAATTCTCCACTTTCCCCTCCCACAGCCCCTGTAGCCACCATTCCACTTGCCGTCCCTCTGATTTTGAGGACTCTGTGTATCTCAGGTAAATGGAATCATATACTGTTCTTTTTTGTGACTGGCTTGTTTCACATAGTGTAATGTCGAGTTTAGTCCATGTTGTAGTATATTGCAAAATTGCTGAATGCTATTCCATCACATGTGAACACCACATTTTTATTAACCATTTACTCGTTGATGGGTTGCTTTCATGTTTTAGCTATTGCCAATAATGCTGCTATCAACACGGAAGGCCAGAGGGAGACAGTTTCGAGAAGGAGCTGATGGTTAGTAGGATGGAGGGCCCAAGAGACTGAGGGGGTGAAGCCCAAGCCTCGGGCAGCACCGGGCTTTGGAGGACCCCTGAGACCCGGCTCAGGGGTGCAGCCAAATCCAGACAGCAAAGGGTTCAGAAAGGAGTGGGCGATTAGCAAGTAGAAACTTTTCTGTCCAGAGATTGGGCTTTTACAGGAAAAAGAAGGCTGGAGCAAGGTCAGCAGAGGCAAGGGAGGTTTTCCCGTTTTTGGCTTCCTTTTGTTTGATTTAGGATGGTGGGGCTGACGGGTACCCTCAGGAAGAGGAAAAAAGCAGTGGTGGTAAAAGAGAAATAAAAATGCAAAACAGAAGGGTTTCCCCACAGCAGTTACTGCCACTGGAAACGTTGTGTATTTATTTGCTTGATGCCTTTGCTATCTGGTTTCCCCAACCAGAAAGGCGGCTTGTGGGGGCTGGGACAGTGGGTCCCCGGGGAACGTAGCAGACACTCAGTGGGTACTGTTTGTATTCAGTTGAATTCCCAGGGTTGGCAGGGTGCTTATGGTTGGGTCCCAGAGAGAGATGGGCTCAGGAGGGCCTGAAGGAGGGGCTTCCAGGACAGGAGGACGGGTGCACCCACATCTTCCTGGAAAATTGTGGTTATCTGGCAGTCACCGTGGGGACGTGGGATTAACACAAGTGGAAAATGGAGAGTAACAACAGCTACCCCGTCTTTGTGAGCACACTCTAGGAGGTTATTACTTGTTAGCATTATTTTGCCACTGGCCTGTTACGAATGCATTCAATCATTTAATCCTAGTAACTCTGAGGCAAGAAAGCTACACTCAGCCCTGAGGCAAAACAGCTCCTAGTGGGGAGGACAGGATTTGAACCCAGGACTTGGAGCTGTGATGTTAACCCCTGAGCTGCACACCTCCCCCCTTGGCCTTATGTTCTAAAGTTCATTCCTCTCCACGAGCCTCTCCGAATGATGGCCAGGAGTCATTATTCTCATACGTCACGGGAACAGAGAAGTGTGGTGACTTGCCTGGGGTCCTACAGCTGCTTAGTGGTGGGGGGGGGACTTCAGCTTATACTTCTTTAACTTCAGGGCTGTCGTTTCTCCTCAGAGGAAAGAAACGCAGGAATTTGGTAGGGAGTTTGGTGCAAAAGAAAGGGGCCAGCTGGGCTTGGAGACAACATTTTGCTGTGGCTCCAGGACAGAGAGAGTTGGGGTTGGCAGATGGAGACCAAGAGGAAGAGAACAGGACAGAGTCTGGAGGGGTTGCCACCCGGCTGTCCTGGCTGTCCGTGGGATGAGGCCCAGCGAGACAGAATGAAATCCGAGCAGGGGTGTGGGCTGGAGGCCTTGACAGAGACTGGGTGGGGCGGGCGGGGCGGGGGCTGCTGCATTCGGAGGTGGGGGAAATCCCGGTCTCCAGTTCTGGATGGAGAAGAAGCCTGGATCGGGGCTGGTCCAGCCAGGCTGTGGTCAACATCCCTCCTGAAAGCCATCCAGGCCCAATGATGGCCTTCAGGAAACAGCTGCTTCTGAACACAGAGGGGAAAAAAAAATCCTCAGGGGTCAAAAAAGGGGAAGTAAGACTTCCTATGTGAGGACCAGGAATCCTTGAGCTGGCAGGGGGGTGAGAGGCGGGCAGGGAGGCCCTTAAAACCAGGCGAGTCCAACCCCTGCATCTTCTCCAGACCTGACACGGACGACAACAGAGCCCGTCTCACTGGTGAGGAATCTCATTCTGGCGGCTGCCTTACTGAGGGGGGCGGAGGGGCTGGGCATGGAGACGGGTTGTGAGATGGGACACCTGACCCCCCATTGCTTGCCCCACAAATTGCCAGGAGGTCCCATGTGCCTTCTGTAAGCGGGGCCTGGGACTGTTGATCTTTCCAGCTCGAAGACATGGACTGAGGGGGTCCTGGGAGCATGGGGCGCTGTTGCATGTCAACTTGGAGGCTCTGTCAGTCTGGTGACCCACCACTCCCCAGCTCCCACATTTTCATGCTCTGTCAGGCTGTCCATCTCCGCTCTCCCCACCTCTCATTACCGCAGCCGCCACTCCACTCCAAAATTATCTCCTGGCTGCACTCATTCTCCCCTGTGGTCACTTGGTAAAAATAGCCAGCCCTGTACTCTTCCCTTGGGGGTCTGCTTTGGGCTTCCTTGAGGGTTCATTTTCCCTGCCCCCAGAGCAACTGGTTCAATGGCTCTGCCACCTCCGCTGGGAAACTTGTTCTCTTTCAGGCCCATTGCCTGGGGCCTCACACGCACACCCACAACCTATGTCCCACGGTGTTCTAAAACGCACCAGGGCTTTGATCTTACTCAGGTATGATGAGGCCAACAGGGGACGCGCCATTTAAAAGATAGTTTGTTACTCACAGTTTCCAAGAGAAGGGAACACACAGCACCGTGCAGGGCCACTTGGGAAGCACCAGGGCCGAAGAGGAGGCAAAAGAAATGAACAAAAGCATGATCCAGAGTGCAGGAACAGATAGTTTGGCAGGGGAGGGGCTAGTGGTCTGTCCACGGCCCTGGGGTGATTTAGGGCAGAGGAAATATTGGCTGGGAGCAGGAATGATAAATAAAGGAGGCAGGTTGGGCAAAGGAGTTTAGGATTGGTTGGTTTGTTTGTCTTTGGCTATCTCTAGGAATGAGCTAGTCCTGGGAGGGGCTGTCTCTTCCCAGCCCAGCAAGGCCCCCAAGATGTCAAAGCATCCCAAGACGGAGACAAGGAGCCACATGGCTATGACACAGGGGCTGCTCCGGGGCCGTGGAGTCCAGTCAGTCAAAGGAGTTGAACCACCGAACAGGGCTGAATCCTTGGGCTACTCGCTTTCCCTTCCTGTGCCTCGATTCCCTGGTCTGTAAAATCGACAGCTGGTATTCTCTCATTCAACAAAGGAACGTTGAAAGGACAGATGCCGTGCCAGCAGGTCTAACAATTCTCACCTGCCATGGCCGTTGGCGGGGCTGAAGAGACAGTAGACAGTGCCTGACCCATTGTAGGTGCCCAGTACGTGGTAGTTGGCATCTTCCTCCTGCCACAGCTGAAAAAGATTGGTGTGGAAGGGTGGGGTCTAGGGCCATTGGCTTGGATATTTAGAGACCTCAGAGTAGAGGCCATGGGGGGACAGAGCCCTCAGGAATGTTCTTGGAACTCAGAGCTGCTGCATGAAGAGGCCATTCCAGTAGCCAGGAGCCCTGGGGAGTTGGAGGCTATGTGTTTGGAGCCAGGCCTTGGGAGGGTCCAGGGGCTCTGGGCAGACCACTGACAGAAGTGACCACTGAACTCGGGGATCAGAGACAGCAGGGCACCGAAGCAGAAATGCTGGCAGACCATTGGCCAGCTGAGCAGCTGCTGATGAAGAAGGACTTTGGGATGCGGAGAGGGAAGGGAAGCAGGCAGCTACTAATAAAGGGCCCTCTGAGGGCCAAGTTAGAAACAGGCGCTGGCCCAAGACACATGGAATTTCCTCTGCACCTGGATGTGATTTTTTTGGACTCTAGGCTAGAGCTTCATGTGTCTGCTGGGCAGGCAGCTGCAGCCCGTGGGCCCATGGGGTAGAGCTCCACAGCTCAAAGGTGAGCTTGCCCCTCTGGGGAGGGAGGCTGTGTGGAGCATTGAGGGGTGCTCAGGGTCTAGGTTTGAATCCTGCCCCGACCTCTTACTAGCTGTGTGACTTCTGGCAAGTTCCTGGAGCTCTCTGACCCTACATTCCTCTGCTGATAAAATGGCAACGATGATACCTACCCTTCAGAGTGCTCATGAGTGCCCAGGGTCAACTTATTGTCGGTGCTCTGCCTGTGGCCCAGGGAAATGTTTCAGTTTTAAGTTACTTTAACATTGAAGGAAAAAAAAAATGCATGTAACAATAGTGAATCCAGTATGGATTGCAATTGTTTTTATACCGATTATAAAACTGTAAAATATCATTGTAAAGGTTTTTTTTTTTTGAGAAAGGGGACTTTCTCCAAAAAAGGCAAAAGTGCTTGGGACCCCCCAAAAGCCCTAACGAGGCCCTGTAAGCCACTTCACACAAGGTGTGCCCTTGTTTCATGCCCGGGAACCTGCTTCGGGCTGGGCACTGTCCTCTAGCCTGGGAGATAGAGGCAAATCCTCCCAGCTTCTGCCCTCAAAGCACCAGCAGAGAAGACACCAGGCCCTCTGCACGGTGAGAGACAGAGAGACCAGGTTTAAACCCACCATTTTCCCTCGGGCCCTCCCAGACCTGCCTCCCCTCTCTCCCTGTGCCCGAGATACTTTTCTCCCTGCCAGCTCCTTACGTCCTTCATCAAGCACCCTGTCCAGGTGTGTCCGTTCCTGCCCCTCACTTGCACCATCAAGTCTCCCCACCCTGCCATTGAAGAATCTCACCTGTCCTCTGGTCACTGTTGGCCATTTTCTTTACAAGGGGCAGCTGTGTCAGGGGTATTCATGGTCAGGTGCACTTGTGATAGGACAGTCCTCTCCCAACTCTACTGGGGACAATACCCCATGAATGCACCTCTGCCCCCAGGGACCACCCATTGAATCAAGTCCTTGAGGTGTTTGCCTCATCTTTTCTCACTGGAGTTGCCCATTTTTTTGACCAACATGAGAAGATCAGGTTTGGTGGGAAGCCAGGGGTAGGGTCTGAATGGGCTGTGGGGACATCTCCTGACGGGTATGTCATGAGGTGTGTTTTCTTTTCCAGAACCTCAGAGATGAAGGGCCTCCTCCCACTGGCTTGGTTCCTGGTTTGTAGTAAGTGCTGGCCCCACGACCTTTGAACTTGGGATCTTCTACATGCTAGGAAAAATAGGGCAGTGGAAAGGAGACTAGTCTTTGAGGTGGTAGAACTTAAGTTTGAATCTGGGCTCCGCACTTACTGTGTGGATATCGGCCAAGTCTCGACCCTCCCGGCCTCTGTTCTCTCATTTGTGACACAGATTGATAGGCAGCTGGCACGCTGCGGCTGGGTCCTGGGTGATGCGTAAAGGTCGTGTTCTATGGGGAGCATGTTGTATTGAGATAAAAGCAGGAGGTAGATGTTTTGTTTGTTTGTTCAATGCTGAACAAAATAAAGCCAAAACAAAAACAAAATGAAAAACAATCAACTTATAGTAATATTCCATCCCAGGGTTCCAGGTCACTCTCTGCTCAGGCCTGTTCAGGTTGCTCTATACCCCTGTGCTGCCACCTCCCAGCTGGAGGTAGCTGCCCAGCACGGGGATCTGTCTTCGGGCCTCCCGTGCAGCCCCCGATGGGCTGTCCTGCTCTTGGGTGTCTCCAGACCCCTGGAGACGCAGGAGGGGAAAGAGGCCCGGAGCCCCTGGTTCGCCGTGTGCCGGGGGCAAGCCACCTTTCCCCTCCAGGCCTCAGTTTCCCAATCTGCAAGATGAGGGGGCTGGCTCCCCTGACCTCGAAGGGGCCCACCCTGCCCACAGAGCCTTATGTTCTAAATGGCGTTAGTGGGAGGAGGGAGAGTTGTATGGTCAGGAGCAGTAGGAGAGCTTGTCTGCGGGCTTCATGCAGATACCATATCGATTACACCTGATGTATCTGACACTGTGCTCAAAGTTTACAATACATCCTTTATCTTATTTTAACCCTCATGACAACTCTAAGAGCTGGGTGTACGTTTTAGGAAACCGAGGAAATGCAGGCTCTGAGAGATGAGTGACCCACTCAACGCTGTTCTGTGAATTAGTGGCAGGGTTGTGATTTGAATCCAGGCTCATTCTCCAAGTCCAAACTTGTAACCACTTCCCTATACTGCGTGCCCTCGCCCTCCTTGTCCCTCTCCCACCGATGGGGAGGATGAAGAAAAGAGACCTCTGGGCCCCTCCGAGCCCCAGGGTGGGGAAAGGGCTGGAGCATGCTGGGAGAGCAGGCCCGCAGCAGGCAGGCCCGCATTTCATCTGGGGACGTGGCCGTCTTTCAGGTGTGCCTGCTGTGCTGGGAGGCTTGCTGGAACTGAAGTCAATGATCGAGCAGGTGACCCGGAAGGATGCCCTGATGAATTATGGCTTCTACGGCTGTTACTGCGGCTGGGGCGGTCGAGGGACCCCCAAGGATGCTACCGATTGGTGAGCTGAGTATCATGACTACCCTTATGTTCCAGGCTCTGCACCCACATTCTCTCCTCTAACTCCATGAGTATTAAAGCCCCATTTTATAGATGAGAAAACTGAGTCTCAGGGAGGTTAACTGACTTGCCCAAGATGTATCTGGTAACTCTCCAAATCTCAGTGGCCTAGTGTATCAGGTGGTCTATTGCTACCTAACAAATCATCCTAAAATGTAATGGCTTAAAGCGATGATGACCTCTGATTTTGCTAAGAACCTGCCATTTGGCCAGGGCTTGGTGGGATGGCTCCACCCAGCTTCAGCCTGGGCACCTTGCCTGAGGCTGGATGATCCAGATGGCTCGCTCCGGTAGCTGGCAAGTTGTCGCTGTCTGCTGGCTGGGGGCTCACATGAGGCTGTGGACTGGGGGTCTCTGCTCCTTTCGCTCAGACCTCTCCAAGATTGTTTGGACGGTCTCACGTCACGGTGACTCTCGGGCTCCAAGAGAGAGTATCCCAAGACTGCCTGACAAGAGAATATAGCATTTTTATGATTAGTCCTCAGAAGTGTCATGGTGGTCCTTCCAGCAAACTCTAGGTCGAGGCAGTCACAGTGACTTTAAGAGGGAGGGGACCTATTTTCCATATCTTGATTGGGAATTGCCCAAGTTCCAGAACATGTGAGACGCGAGAGATGGTTCTTTGGAAAATGCAACCTGCTGGGTCAGCAATTCTGATACTGCGAGACGTGTATGATGGGGTAGGGCAGTTAGACAAATGGATGGCAGACGGTTGGAGCCAAGGCTCTCACTGCTGGAATGGCAGTTTACAGACGAGCAAGGGCAGGAAACTGGAACACTCTGTGTAGCAGTCGATTACGGTTGGGGACTTCAGTTTGAACTCCCATGTAGCTTAATATAGATGCAGATGGTTATATATGGAACTATGTATACATATGTATGTGCATGGGGTTATTGATAACATAGGGGGGTGCGTGTGTGTGTGTGTGTGTGTGTGTGTGTATTTTTTTACTCTGCCAGTGGAGAGGCCCTAAAAGAAACAACCCCTCAGTCACAATAAGCAACACCTAGTGCCCAGAACTGGTTTCTAAAACCATTCTCCAAGGAACCAAGGCTCCTTGGAGAAATGGCTGATGCTAGGACTAGGGCAGGAAATATACAAGATGAGCCTGGAGCTTCTTCTCATGCAGAAAGTAAGGACATGCTCACACAAAACAAAACAAACCCCAAACAGACCCCGCACTGATAGAGATATGTCAAAGAGCGCAGGCACCAAAACTGAAAGAGCCCCCAGTGGCCAAAGCTGGAACAATTTAAACAAAAAATATAAATACATAACCATAGTCTTAACATGATAAAAACATCCAAGAAATCCCAATAGTAGCACATCCTGCAAAATACCCGATCAGGGCTCCTCAAAACTGTCAAGGTCATTCAAAACAGGGGAAGTATGAGGAAGGGCTACAGCCAAGAGTGCTAAGGAGACCTCTTGACTAAATGTCACGTGAGGTCCTGGATGGGGCCCTGGAAGAGGAAAGGGCGCAGTAAGTAAAAACTAAGGAGATCTGAATAGGCTGTGAGCTTTTTGTAAAAATGAATCAATAATGATATATTATTATATAGTAATTAGTTAATATTGGCTTGTTAATTTTAACACATGCATCATATTAATATAAGACGTTAATAATAGGAGACACTGGACCTGGGGTAAATGGGGACACTCTGTACCATGTTCTCAACTTTTCTGTAAATCAAAAAAAATTTTTTTTAATTCAACCTGCTACACCTAACATACTGAAAGTTTAGTTTTTGGTCTTATAACCATTCAATCAAACACGTTGATTCTGGAGCCCAGGTTCCCTCCATCTTGTGGCTCTGCCCTCCCCTCTGGCCTCCAAGTCCTTGTCTGGATCATCTTCATCCAGCTGAGAGATGGACATAGAGAGAAAGTAGAGGATAATGTGTGAGGTCTTTACAGGTAGGTCTGGAAGTGGCGTACATCACTTCTGTCCACATTCTGGCTGGAACCTAGTCATGTGACCGCATGTACCTGCAAGGGAGGCTGGGAGATATAGTTTCATCATGAGCTTGGGAAGAAAAAGTAGGTTAATGAGCTGCCTCAGCCAGACCACACCCGCCACTGTGGCCTCTGCTTGAGTGACACGCCCTTCCACTTAGGATCTAAGTGTCTTCCACTGACAGGTGCTGTCGGGAGCATGACAACTGCTATGAGATGCTGGAGAATAAAGGCTGCAACATCTGGACACAGTATTACAAATACAGATTCTCGCGGGGCCTGGTCACCTGTGGTAAGGCTGGGGCTCCCTGTCCAGGCTGCTGGAAGAACCTGGGTCTCTGCTGGCTCTGAGTTCAGCTGCCCCTATGTGTCAGTCAGCCTATGTCTTGCCGGCAGAGCTCGGGGCAAGTGGGGCAGAAATAGTGCACCTGTATCTGACTTCTTAGAGTGAGTGTTCACTAGGTACCAAATGCTTCTTTTGCTTGCTCCCTGAAAATACTCTGTGAGTAGGTTTAGTCTCCCCCTTTTACAGATGAGGAAACTGAAACGCAAAGGTCTGCTAGGACACACAGCTAGAGTTGGGATTCAAGTTCAGGTCCATCTGAGTTCAAAGCTAAGTCTGGGTATGGTGTCTCTGTGAGAACTGGGGTTCCTCCAGAGCGGAGGCAGTCCCCATCATCAGACTGGGAGCTCCCAAGGGAAGGGAATGTGTGTCCTCCATCAGACTGGGAGCTCCCTGAGCGCAGGAGCCGTGACTCCCTGGGCTGCAACCTCACCCCGGGCAGCAGCCGCGTCTCTCCCATCAGATGACGCACCCCCCAGAGCAGACACTGTGCCTGCCTCATCAGGCTGAGTGCTCCCTCAGAGCAGGAAGCAGGCTAAGAACCTGCTCAGCCTAGAAGCAAGCCCTGACTGAGGCAAGCCTGGGAGTCAGTCAAGGTCAGTAGAGCGCACCTTCCGTTCCTCATTCTGCATTTGGTGTCCCATTTGCAGAGGCTGGGCCCCGCTGCCAGGTGCAGGTCTGCGTCTGTGACCAGAAGCTCGCCTACTGCCTGAAGAGGAACCTAAGGAGCTACAACCCTAAATACAAACACTTCCCCAGTATCTACTGCATCTAGTGACCCTCAGTGAGCTCCTCCCAGACCATGACTTTTGCCCCCTTCTCCTACAACACGGAGCTGGGTGTTTCCAGCTCTGCTGGGCCCCTGAGAGAGGCTCCCAGGTCTTGCCCCTCATTTTTTTCATGATGGCTCCCTGGGTCTGGAGGAGCCCATGGCCATCCTTCACGCTCCACAGAATCCCCAGAGGTTGACTCTGGTCGTAGGACTCAACAAGGTCAAGGTCTCTGGCCACCCCTTGTGAGGTCAGTCCTTCCAGAATCCATAGCTCCCTCCTAACTCCAAGCTGGTCATTCTCGCCTCTGAAGACAGAGCCCAGTCTCCAGGAGGAAGACTTCCGTGGGATGCATTTACTTTTCAGTTTTTGCCATCCTCTAGAGAAGTTTACTCAGTGAGAAGCACAATTGACTGCATAAATCTGACATGTCGATATTAAACAAAATGTCTCAAGAGTAATACAAACCACACAGGCATTTTCTTCTGCTGTGAGGGGTTTTCTGCGCCTTTCTCTGCCTCTGGACCATTAAACCCAAAATCAACCACACCCTCTGAGATAGAAGACACCAATTAGTAAGTGGAAGGTTTTCTGAGATGAGTGTTAAGCCTTCTTTGGGGCTCATCTCCTCAAATCTTGGGGGCCCTCTGGGGCTAAGCACTGGGTCTCATTTTTCCTTGAGGGGGTGGGGAGAAGAAAATTGACGATTATACCAGCTGGGGATTCCAGGCTAGAGAGGGCCACGTCCAAGTCCCAGCTTGGCTTCTTCAGCTGGGTGAGCCCAGCCCACTGTGGAACCTCTCTAACATTGTCTTTTAAAAAAAGAAACTGTCATGTTTCTGGCCATGTAAATCGGGAAACTTGAGGCCGCATGGATGCTGACGCAGGGATGCTGAGGTCCTGGGATTTCACAGAACAGGACATTTTTAAAAATAGATTTCAGCTACGAGGTTTATTTTTACCAAGTAGGGACATTAAAAAACCCAACTCATCTAGTAATTCATAAGAATACCAAGACAGCAGGAAGAAAGGACACATTTTAAAACAAAGGAGAGTCCTACCCAAGAAAAGACCTTTGGCTTTCTTCCACTGACTAATCCCAAAATAACCATATGCTAAGTGGGATCTGTGTTTAAAAACCTCCAATGTTAGCCATTTTCAAAATAAAATTTGATTTTTTGATTGCCCTGAATGTAATGGTGTTTTAGAAAAGTCTGATATGGACTCATGTCTATATTTGACAGTGGAACGCAGAATGGGGCTCTCATGTCCAATTTGCTCGTAAAGTTTTTTTGAGCAAAGCCATTTCCCAAATCCATTTTTAACCAGATATGTGGAGGAGATGGAGAGCTTTACTCTTCGTGCCACTTCTCGTCAGTTGTAATATTCCAGATGATGGAGAAGAGACCCAGCCCAGGCCTTTCTCTTCCCTTCAGGGTCAGGTGGCAGGCAAGGTGGTGGCTTGCTGGTGAGTTCTTCAGGAAGGGGCTGTGAACAGGCCCTTCTCCCTGGCACATCCCAGCTCAGGGACCCAGTATTTAGACGGGTGCTGACAGGTATTTGTGGTTGGGGGATGCTTTGAAGTTATAAAAGCAACACTATGAACTAACATGCGTTTGACCTGGAAGGGTCCGTGGAGAGTGTTTAATGATCTGCTAGGACATGGAGGTCCAGAGAGGTCAGGAGAATTTCCCAAAGCCACACGGCACATTGACAAACAGATGGCAGGTTTTAAACCCTGGGCTCTGACCATTTCCCCCCTATCTTCAACTCCAGCCCACAGGGAGAGAAAATAGAGCCTGGAACGGTTCAGGGACTCAGCCACATTGGGGTTCTCAGAAGCATTCCCCGGCTTCCACCTGAGAGCCAGCTCTATTTCTTTTCTGACCTAACTGTCTCCTGGGATTCCAGAGTCTGTCCTTGGGTGGTCAGCCTAGCTGGGGCCCTGAGCTTCATCTTCAGTGGAGGGGACCCCACTGAGGTCATCCATGCCTGCTGCCCAGGTCCACCCTCATGGCTGTGAACAGCTCTGCTGCAACTCGGGAGAGGGGTCTCCTTGACTCTTTTATTTGACTGTCTTAGCTGGCAAGAGACCCATCAGGAGGCTCATCTCACTCAAAATTGCATGGCCCGCCTTTCAGGGAAGACACTGACATATACAGACCAGACTGTAAATGCCTCCCTGCGTAGAGCTTTATATAAAAGTAGGGAGACAGCACAGATGCACAGACATTCACCAGATAGGTCACCTTAGAAATACGGGCCGTTCACTGGCATTTGGAATTCATCCTGTCAGATGGCCTCCTTAGCTTCTCTTTCTGGAGGCTTGGAGGTGGTGAGATGCTGAAGGGGGTCCCAGGCTGTCCTCAGGGTTTCCACAGTTCCAGTTTGTCCTGCCACGTGGGCTGCAAGCCCTCGGGTAGCAGCACCAGCACAAAAAGAAATAGCCTCGCTCAGACTTTTACTGGCTCCCACAATCACGGAAGTCAAAACACTATAAAAAAAAAAAAGAAATCCCTTATTTTATACATAGGTGTCCCCTAGTACAGCAGTTTTCAACCAGTGGTGTGCCACAGTAATTTTTAAAACATGCAATAACTGGCTAGAAAAAGTCAGGGACATGGACCTCTTTCCCCTCACAATGTCAAATTAAAAGATGACAACAACCAACATAGCAATCGCTGTCTCGTATGAATGAATCAAAAGGATAACTAATTTTTTGTTAGATCGGCCAAAAATAGAACGTGTTTCTCGGTGCGTTGCAGAGTTTTAGTAATTAGTTTATGTGTGCCATGAGACGGAAAGGGTTGAAAAATCGCCCTCCGAGTGGTTCTGCCGCTCCGATCAAGCTCTGGCTTGATACGGCAGGCTCCCCAGCGCCCAAAATCACGCTTGCCACAAAGCAGGCACCCAACCAGTGTTTGCTGAGTGAATGAGTGATCAAATGAACCAATGAACAGTCCCTGCCCTCAGAGAGTTCACAGGCCAATCTGGGAATAGGAACCGAGGAACTGAGCAGGCGAGAGAGCGGTCGTGACATTTTGACCTCTGGTGGGGCAGCCTGGACAAGCCGGGCTCTCCCATTGGCCTCCCAGTCACTGATGTCTCCTCAGTCTGAACTTACTCTGGGTGAGGGCGTGGGCGCTGCATTGGATCGTTATGCTAGGTGGTGTTCTCAGGAGGCCAGCGGAGATGTTCAGAAGGGGTGTGGACTTCCTGTGTGACTTATTTCTGGTATGAGGTTCTAGCCACTGCACGTGTCCGGCCACTGCTGCAGACATAAGGACAACTCCAGTCGCACTTGCAGACCTGCTTCTGGCACTTGCTCCCAGGACCCGTACCAGCCTGGGGAGGAAACTGGAGGGCTCACTTCTGGTTTGCCAGAAAGACCCATCCCACTCACATGCCACCCAAGTAGCAAGAGCCTCACCCAGGAACCTCAAAAATCCTGCCACCCCCTAGAAGCACCCCTGGTAGCAATGAATCCCCTTTCCTGCAGAATTCAGGACGCCCACAACTACACAATGAGCGAACCTCCGGCAGGGGTTTGCTCTTATCAGTCGAGCTCCCGTTATCCATCCTTCTTCTTTCCTGCCCTGCAATTGCATCACTCCCTTCCTCTGCAACCTTCAATGGTTCCCCATTGCCAAGTTCTTCAGCCTGATATCTAACGTCTTCCCCCTAGTGGCTGTATTGCCTTTCCAGTTTGATCTCCCAGTGATTCCCTACATCTCCAAACCTCTGCTTTTCGGATCTTGCCCTATGATTTTAGCTCTACCTCTGCTCACATGGCGTCTTCCCTTCTGGAATGTTCACTCCTTATCCTTATCTGTGAGTTTCATTTTTTCCTATCAGTAATAATAATAATTAATAATAATAAAAGTTAATACTGATTGCCTTTCGTGTGCCAGCAATGTCCAAACAGGCTATCTCATTTAATTTCCCCCCCCACCCAACAGATAGGCACAATTATCCCATGTAATGGGTGAGTAAATTGAGCCTGGGACCGTAACCCTGGCCAAGCAAACCCGAGAAAGGCAGAGTGGGGATTTGGGCCCCGTTCTGTGCAAATCCAGAGCCTGAGCTCCTTGGGGGCAGGGCCTATGCTCTCAGCACTCCCTACCTGCTTGCCTGGGGACCTGGCACAGAGGGAGAGCTCAGTAAATGTCCCCTCAGTCAGACCCCACATGCCACTGACCCATTTGCCTGCATCAGTGCTGCCTTAGATCCCAGGGGCTCAGACAGCAGGGGTCACGTTTGCCTCTTCTTGGGAACCACAGCTAGAAGTCAAAATTAGAAACTCCATACAGAAAACCTAGTTTGGGGGCAGCCTGGCCACTGAGATCCCACTACTTCAGTGAAAATGGGTGACCATGGTCATGGCCGTGAGGCCCTACAGTGTTTTAGGTGCCCCCTGAACCCACGAGGAGCGCGGAACAAAACCCTTGCTAGCGGTACACATTTTGTATGCAAACGCTCCTGACACTCAGCTGGGTTAACATTCCGTTACTCAGAATCGCGTGTAGAACTAGACGCTGGGCTCTAGTCCCGACTTCGCACATGTCCGGAGTGACCTTGGGCAGACCCCTGACCCCACCTGACCTCAGCTTTCCAGTTTTACAAGGGCGAGTTTGATAAATCATTTTAACTGTATCTCTGACCCATTAGTGGAACACGAAAGCAGTTGAGAGGGTTGTATATGGTGCGTGCGTGTGCACACGTGTTGCTATATCACAAAGCAGTAAAGCGCTGGTTCAGCAAATTGTGTTTCTGTTGTGGGTGTGCATGTGTCGGTTGACTGGGTACAGCTGTAACTTTTATGACATTCTGTGAATTGCCATCAAAAGGATTTGAGAAACCCTTGTTCACATGATGGGCCTGCCTGGCTCTGAAGTTGTGGATGTCTCAGTGGCTTCTGTGTCTTAGCCTTCATTATATAAACCCCCAAAGGCTGCCCTGGGGCTCAGTACCTGGACTCCCTCAACCCTCTCGTCAAACATCATTAGATCAGAACTGGGCTTCTGGCCGCGGCGCTCCGCACCTGTGATGACATCAGTCTCTAAATGTTCGATAACCACCCGGCACAGGACCTGAACATAAATAAACACTGGTGTTTGGCTCCTCGCTGGGAAACAGAGATCCAAGCCACTGGGTTGAATCACGGGGAACTAGTGCTTAAGGGCTTTGGAATCAGATAGGGGCACATATTGCAACTCTGCGTATTTCTTTGCCACGTAACTTCAAGGCCCGTGATTTCAGTTCTCTAAGCTTCAGTTTTCTCAGCTGTCCAATGGGCTCTAGGTTGTTAAAAAAATGTTTGATGAAATGATACACACGAATTACCCACTGTAGTGCCTGGCATACAGTAGGCACTCAATAAATGGTTTCTGCCATGGGAGAGAACCATCAAACCCAAGGCCAAGGGATTTGACTACAAATGGTCAACCCTAAACATGAGCCCTGAGGGCCAACGTCAGTGTCCAGGGCAGAAGGTGGCCTCTCTTCTCCTAGTCTTCCCAAGCTACCCTGTGAAGCACTTACCACTCTGGATGTGGCCACGGGTGACGCCGGGGTCCTATTTGGGATGCACTGGTGAGCTCTCAGGAGGGAGTAGCAGCACCTGCGGAGAGACCCAAACTGAGCCCCGGACAAGCAGGGGCTGAAGCCAGGCCACACGCTTCGGCACCTCCAGGCTTTGTCTGACCTGTGCCCTGAGCCTGGAACGTCCATCCAACCACTCCACCAGCTCAATCCCTCCACCAAGGCCAAACTCAAATGCTACCTCCAGGTGGCATCTGTTCCAGGTGACATCTTCCCCAGCAGAGGTCATCCTTCCTCTTCTGGGCTCCCAGAGAGTACCAGCCATTTGTCTACTCACACACCCACCACTGGTTCTTCAACACACATTGACAGAGCCCCTGCAGGTGCCAGGCCTGACCAGGCCCCGGGGACAGAGAGATCGAACAATAGCCACAGAACACAAATTTCTCCCTCAGGAAGCTGGGTCTAGGGATGGGGACAGACACACAGTAGACAAGCACATCACAACGCGGTGAGGATGGGATGTCTGATAAAGGAGTTTTGAGTTGAAGCAGAGGCTACAGTCCAAGTAGGGAGGTGGTGCCAGCTGACGCTGCTGGCCACGGTGCCCCCAGATTCTCTCGAGGTCTGTCGCAGACCGCTGTACTCCATCTCCACCACAGCGAGCAGAGAGCGTGCGTGCTGCACATAAAGGACTCAATCACACATCCATCTCAGGCCTTGAAGAGCGCCCCCGGCTCCATCGGCCAACACAGGGGCACCTCGTGACTCTAGGTCAGAGACCACAGCTTCCCAGTGTCACGCACGTTCTCCCCCGGGATGGGAAAGGTTGGGAATTTAGTCCTAGTGCTGCGGGGAGAGCTCTGCCTAGGTGGAACCTGCTACATTCTAAGGATACCCTAGGGCCTACCAGGCAGATGGGCTGCTTCGGAACCACGTGCTGTTAAACACAAATCCCCAAGCCCAGTGCGAAGCTCTGGACTGGAGACCGGAAATCCGTATCTGTAAACAAACTCCATGGGACGCTGGGAGGCTGTATGCCTCACAAAAGGCGAGCAAAGCTTACTTGATATACTCACATCTTTCCCCTGGCACAGCCCAGTGACACCCACAGAGACTGGGACAACCTGTGGCCCTGGTCCTCCTGTGACACATTTCTAAATTTGGACTGGTGCCCCCGGGGGAGGAGCGTAAGAGGTGTGTCCTCTTAACCAACACAGGATCGTATGATCCCACCTACCTAGCGTATGCACCTTTTGTAACTTTCTCTGCTAATTAAAAATGTATTCAAACATTTTTCGTATTTTATGGCAGAAAACTTTCTTAACGCGTGTTACTCACCCGTCCACCTTTTAAACCAAGCACAACCCTCATAATTTCGTTACTGACAACATCTCGTTAGCCAAACTCAGTCTCCTTTGAGCACTTTTCCTGACTGGGCCTGTCACTGGGTCTTGTCCTTCAGAGCAGGAATGCTGTTAAGCAAGTTTACGGAGAATCCCCCACCCTGGATATCTGATTAGATTCCTCATCACTCACTAGCCCCGGGTGATGATGTCTGATCACCCGAGCCTGCCTTCGGCAAGAATCCTGCTGAGTCAGTCTGGCCAGCATCCCCCTGTACCGGTGACGCTTCCGTTTGGTAGCTTTCCATCCCCTGACTCCCAGCTTGCTAATCGGCTGTACGTCCCCACTGTCCTGCTGTCTTTGGAATTGAGCCCCGATCCGTACTGAGGTCTCTTTTCCCATGTTGCAATCATCTCTGGTTAAAATCTGCTTTTCCTGCTTAAGCTACTGACCAGCTCTGGTTTCTTTAACAGCGAGGGGCTGAAGACCCAGATCGGATCCAGTTCACCCCTGGGCCCCCAGACCTCTCACCCAGGACCCTAAGTATGCGCTGTTGAAGCCTTCGTCTTCACTCCTGACTGATGGCTCGGGATCCACTGATGAGTCCGAGCCCCAAGCCGGCACTCTGGATAAATGTCCGCTGAAGCGTGGTGAGGTCGGGCTTTGATCCCTAAGGTTCTGAGGGGTGTCCAGCCTGCGGCCTGCAGGGCGGCTGTGTATGCGGCCCCATACAAAACCGTGAATTTACTTAAAACATTATGAGATTTTTTTTGTGATTATGTGTGTCAGTGTATTTAATGTGTGGCCCAAGACAGCTCTTCTTCTTCCAGTGTGGCTCAGAGATGCCAAAAGGTTGGACGTCCCTGCTGGAAGCTAGGTTAGATCCCTAGACATCTGAGTTTGTGAGAGACCGGTCTCTGGAAGGGACGGCTGCCAGGTTGGAGTCTCAAGTGTTTCTGTTCACTGTGTCCCGGCATGTTAAGAACAGAGGAGCTCTCAGTGGACTGGAAACTCCCTTCTCAAACCCCTGATGACTAGGTGTCCTGCCAACTCTGTCTTCTTCCTTTCCTGGTGGCATGACCTTCCTAAGGATAACTCGGAACTTCAATGGCCTCTTCGGGAAACTTGAGATGTCCCCAGACTGGTTCCTCTAAGAACTTTCCTTCACATCTCCCCTTCTTACCACCTCGGTCTTCCCTTCGATTCCCTTGAATCCTTTGATATCAACCCCTGCAAACTATCTTTGCCTCCCCCTGTCCACCCGTAAGATCTTTTCCTTGCCCTCTTCAGCCCTTTGGTCACTTGAATATTCAAATCCTGACGTGGGGCTCTCAAGGGCCGCAGGGACCCCCCAACCCTACTGAGGCTGAAAAGGAAGAAGACTCATGGGAAAGAGACTGGATATTTTCTCCATTCGGATGGGATTGGAGACATCTGGGCAGCTTCTTAATGTCCTCTTGTCTCTCACCCAAAATACAGTCCACAGCCTTCTCAAGATTACATATGGGCCAAATGTAAGCCGTAAAGGTCTCCTCCGCAAATACCATAAAAAGCTTTAGCCCTCATGTTGAATAAGTAACCCCTACTTGTGCCACCTGCCAGAAACATAATTCTAATGAAAAATAGAAAAATGAAGCAGAGGGGAGAGGCTAATGCTGTTTTTGCCTAATTCATGGCAGGCATTTTAGAGTGAAAGCTGTAAGCTTTCTATCTGTGCATGGTGGTGCGTTTACGTATGTGTGTTACGGATGTGTGATATTTTTCCACTTCCAGATGGTATTACCAAGTTCATTTATGAAGTCCCTTAAGGGGGTTCTTTTTTTAAAAGTATATGTTATTGATTGTGCTATTACAGTTGTCCCAGCTTTGTTTCTCTCCTGTATTCCTCTCCGTCCTGCACCCTCACCAGCATTCCCCACCTTAGTTCATACGTATAAGTTCTTTGTCTTCTCTATTTCCTATACTGTTCTTAACCTCCCCCTGTCCATTTTCTACCTACCACTTATGCTTCTTATTCCCTGTATCTTTAACCCCATTCTTCACCCTCCCCCTCCCCACTGATAACCCTCCATGTGATCTCCATTTCTGTGATTCTGTTCCTGTTCTAGTTGTTTGCTTACTTTGCTTAGTTTTTGTTTTTGTTTTTTCTTAGGTTCGATTGTTGATAGTTGTGAGTTTGTTGTCATTTTATTGCTCATAGCTTTGATCTTCTTCTTTTTCTTAAATAAGTCCCTTTAACATTTCATATAATAAGGGCTTGGTGATAAATTCCTTTAACTTTATCTGGAAAGGTAAGATATCATTCTAAATGATAGCTTTGCTGGACAGAATAATCTTGGATGTAGGTCCTTGTCTTTCCTGACTTTGAATACTTCTTTCCAGCCCCTTCTTGCCTGTAACGTTTCTTTGGAGAAATCAGCTGATTGTTTTATGGGAACTCCTTTGTAGGTAACTGTCTCCTTTTCTCTTGCAGCTTTTAAGATTCTCTCCTTATCTTTACTCTTGGGTCAGGTCATTATGATGTGCCTTGGTGTGTGCTCCTTGGGTCCAACTTCTTTGGGACTCTCTGAGCTTCCTGGACTTCCTGGAAGTCTGTTTCTTTTGCCAGATTGGGGAACTTCTTCATTATTTTTTCATATAAATTTTCAATGTCTTGCTCTTTCTCTTCTCCTTCTGGCACCCCTATGATTCAGATGTTGGAACATTTAAGGTTGCCCTAGAGGTTCCTAAGCCTCTTCTCATTTTTTTGGAATCCATGTTTCTTCATTCTGCTCTGGCCGAATGCTTATTTCTTCGTTCTGTTCTAAATCGTTGATTTGAGTCCTGGTTTTCTTCCCTTTACTGTTGGTTCCCTGTATATTTTTCTTTATTTCACTTTGCATAGCCTTCACTTTTTCCTCTCTTTTGTGACCAATACTCAACCATTTCTGTGAGCTTTCTGATTATCAGTATTTTGAACTCTGCATCTGATAGGGTGGCTATCTCTTCATCACTTAGTGCTTTTTTTGGAGTTTCGATCTGTTCTTTCATTTGGACCATATTCTTTTTGTCTCCGGCACACCTGTTACACTGTAAGGGGTGGAGTCTCAGGTATTCGCCAGGGCAGGGCAACTCAGGTAGCTGCTCTGTGGTGCTGTGTAGTGGGAAGGGGTCTGAGAGGGAACAATGCCGCTTGCTGGTCTCTCCGAGGGCTTTCAGTCACTTCCCCCACTACCCACAAGCAAACCGGGCCCTCCTGGTGCCGATTCCCGGGTAGATGGGTTTGTGTATGTTCTGGGACCCTGTGTGTCTCTCCAACAAACTCTCCTGTGAGGCCAGGAGTTTCTCCCGCTGCCACAACCCCCACAGATTTTATAGCCAGAGGTTTTGAGGCTTTCTTTTCCCCGCACTGGAACCCTGCGTTGTGCGGTCTGTCTCGCTTCCCTGTTGTTCCTCCAAGTTTACCCACACGCAGATGTGGGGCTGCCAGCCACATCTTGCCCGCCTGGTCCTCCGGCAGTGGCCATCTTTACACATGTCCTCTCCAGCCCTCCTTCCAGTCTGGATGAATGTTTCTTCTTTAACTCCTTGATTGTTGGACTTCCATACAATTCGGTTTTCTGGCAGTCCTGGTTGTTTTTTCATTTTAAATTTGTTGTTTCCTTCTTTTGGTTGTGCAAGTAGGCAAAGTTTATCTACCTATGCCTCCATCTTGGCCCGAAGTCCAAAGTCCCTTAAAGGAGTTCTAGTCAAATTGGATTATAGATAAACAAATGCTTATATAAATTAAATTCCTGAGACTCCCAGAAATACAGAGACTTGCTCAAATGTTTTCAAGTTCAAGTGAGTTGAGTAAATCATTGGTGAACACAATTAGTTAAATATTTTTGGTTTAAAAAAATGGTATGTTTTCTGACTAATCAGCCTTAAGTATGAAAGGAGCATACATTCTAATTTTCTTTGGGTCTACTCTTTCAATAAGCTGATATTATATCTACTAGACAGTCATGATTATAAAATCATAAATTAAACCTAAAATCAAATGCACAAGTAAAGATGCAATAAAAAATAAATTGCTTCCTATCCACTACTTCATGTTTATCGAGCACAGCAGTAAAACAAACAAACAAACAAAAAAAACCCATGCTTTTAACTGTTTTTAGGTTTTTGGTGTTTTTGTTCATTTTCAGCTTTGGTGATACCTGCCCAACACACATGGGCTGTAAAAATAGTTACCAGGGAAATAACTTGAGATTCAACTTCATTTAATATTATAACATTTCTGCTTAGAAAAGTCTTCCAAGTCATTCTGGTAACTTGAAACCTCAGGCCTGTGTTGTTAGATGAAGCAACAGGTATTCATTAACCGCCGAGACCATTCATGACTACGATAAACTCCTGAAACACTAATTAATGAACATAACCTTAAGTTCACATACTTTTGGCTTCTTATTTTCATGTGGTATAAAGAAGCTAAATATATTTGAGCCTGTTAATAAACACATTCATTTTGAGAAGTGGAAAATTGTAGTAGGAGAAACATATGTCTCTAGAAGTTGGGAGGTGGAGTCATAGAATGTGCTAGGCTGCTATAGAATGTCAACCTGTGGCAGCTCACAGTTCTCTATTTTCTAGTTTTCTCTGTAGGACAGAGATTATTAGTAGTTAAACATTTCAATCAAAATATGAAAATAAAACTACTAAAAATAACAAGTGAAAAAATGTAGCAAGGAAATTAGGATGTGTTTTTAACATGGAAAAGTATACAACGTATGAAGGGTATGTTTTTATGAAGGAAAAAGAGAGTAATTTTATCCTAAAATAACATAGCAGGTCATTCCAGAATGAGAAAGAAAAAAAGAGGGGACACAACCTAAACAAATAAAGAAAGCTGTAGTTTTGCAGAACAGGGATTTTATGTGTAGTCAAGCTGGCCACGATTGAATAGATTTATTTATACATTCTTTCCCAAGTTAACTTTGAGGTCAAAAGTACATCGATGCAAAACTAGAATTTGGTTTTCTCTCTTAAAACAAGCACGTTTTCTTGGATTTTTTTTGGATTCGTCTGCTGTTGGTAAGTGATTGGAAAAGGTAACCTGCCCAGGAATCCAGATTTTGTCTTACCAGAAGTATGTCCTCCTGTACAGTATGTTAACCTTTATCATGTCCTTGGTTGTTCAAGAGAACCGAAATCAAGTTCTCATACTTAAAAGATCTAAGGGTTTTGTTTTGTTTTTTATTTTTACATTTTTGAGAATCTAAACTTCCCGAAATCAATTCCTAAATGAAATCTTCTTGTGCTTGCACTGACCTTAAGATTTCCCAGAGGACCCCTCTTCAAAGGAGAGCTGTTGCAAACAATCTGGTTTATTTAATATGTTAAGTGGCATGACAAACATTGTCAAATAAGAAGAGATACTTAACCTTCCCTAGGTTAATATTTTCACATGTAAAATGTTATTTCAGAAATCATGTAAATTCCCAGGAATTTATCAATGTCCTTGCTGCCTGTGACATGTCCTGATTTGATGCCATTAGTCATATTTCCAGTTATTATTTTAAATGTTGGGTGTTGCAGAAATAGGCAATGTTTTTGTCAAATGAACTTGCACCAAATATTTAACCGCAGTCATCTTAAGCTTTTTGTTGTTTCACTCCAATTTATCTCTGAAAACATCTGCAATCAGCTACAGGCCAGACTACAATAACTTTGTGATGGCATTGCTTAAGTAGCTGAGTGCCCGTACCACTGGACTGGGTAAGGATTTTCACATTTAATCAGGGACTGTCGGCTTCATAAAACTGCTAACCCAAGATCAAACCAAACAAGAACTAATAACATGGGACTGATTGAATTGGTGAAGGGTAATTATGGGGTTTTTTTTCACCATGGCTGCTTTTTTATATTCTATTTTCCAGGTATATGGAACCCTTTCCCCTTGTCTCTTAAGGTATCTGTGCTTATAACAATTCAGTAAACTGTACTTTTATAAACAGAAATGAAACATTTATGTGTTCTCCTGACCTGAGTATTCTTATGTTCACGGTAGTAACTTTTGTTCTCTTTGCCACAGGAAATAATTGGGAACACCGGCTATATTACCGAGGCTTTGACTGGAATGTCATATTTGGGGATGGTGTGCATAGATTCAGGTATGATGAGACAGTTTTAAGGAACGAAGGTTGACTTTATTGGAGCCAGTGCTTACAGAGCCCTCTTGGAAAAACTACCATAGCTTGGTACCTGGCTCTCAGGGCTCCCAACTTTAGAGGTGAGTAGGGAAGGTCACTTCCTGGCAGGCCCAGGAAACTGAGGATATCTTGGGGACCTCAAGAAGAGAAGAATTCACCCAAAGCTGTACGTGCTGAAGGCAAAGTCTGGTAATGAGTTCTTGGCTTAGCTTCTTTGTTTTGAGAGGCTTTTAAATGTCCAGTCTGAGGTTCCTTATGAAAGATGCCGGCAAGGTAGACTCAAAAAGGTCTGTATAGTCCATCACCATTCCTGCGGCCCTTTGGTAAGTAATCTAATGAGATCAGACTTATTTTGTAAACAGGAATCATTTAACCTTTGTTACCTTTGATCCAAAAAGGAGGTAATTATAGAGAGCAATTTTGTGTTTCAGTGAAAAACTATGGTCCACCCTTGTGGGTTCTCCAATATCTGGCTACGATTCTCCAAATTAAAGTTTCTAATTATTCTCCCACCTCCCTGACTTGGCATCACTGAACCCTAAATCTGCCCTTTTTCAGAAGTCCAGCAAGCAGAAGCTGGACAACTTGATACAAACTTTAGAGAAATCACCACCAAAGATCATGACTGGACAACCTTTGTGCCTGTTGTGGTGGCAACGAGCCACCGAGAAAGTTCACTAGAAAACCAGATGCTGTCACCGAAGACATTTAAACTGCAAAACAGGAAACATGTTAGATTTTTTACTGCTTGTCCTCACTCCACCATCTAAAGATGCTTGTAGCCCAACAGCTAGAAATCTTCTCATTTGCCTGCCCTCCGGACTCAGAAACTGGGTTTCCCACTACTAATCTCTCTTTTTCTTTTATCTTCACAGACATCCCCCTATTAAATGACTGACCGCTACACCATCCAGCAAATATCCTCTACAACCAACTCTCAATAGATGGTTTAGTTGATCTTTAATGAACAAAAGGCGGCCAAATGAGAAATGGACTTAAATTGTTTGGAGGAGAGAGTGTTGCTTCTTTCCTTGAACAAGAGGTGGGGCTGACAAAGACCCTTTCTTTGACCACACTTTAGTCAGACTCCTGTACACCTTTTTTTGACTAGGCCTCAACCTCAAGAGCAAGAATCCTGTCAAGTAGGTTTAGCCAGAGCCCCCACCCTAGATATCTGATCACCCTTGATATCTGATCAAATTCTTCACCCCCGATCATTTTCCAGGTGGTGTCCGATCGCCCTGGCCTGCTTGCTGCAGGAATCCTGTTGAATCGGTTTAGCTATAATCCCCTCTGACCCCTGATGCATCCTCTCAATAATTTTCTATCTATTGACCCCCTGCCCGTTCCTTGGCTATGAATCCACACCTGTCCCCGCTATATTCAGAATGGAGCCCAGTTCCATATGAGGTCTCTTTTCCTCTATTGTAATCATTCCTGGTTAGAATCTGCTTTTTCTGCTTTAACTGCTGTCTGGTTCCAGTTTTCTTTTGACCTTATACTAACCTGGAAGATTCCTGGTCATTGTGTTAACTCCCCTGCACTCACCTTCCCAATATACGTCAGCTGTCCCATTACCATTCCAGCAAGGAGCTGGGCAGAAAGTGAGGAAAATCATATGGAAAGAAAAGTCGCATCTCAAACTCACCAGTTTATTAATTTCAACGTGATAGGTTCTGGGAACTGGCAAACAACTCATTTATCAATCTGAGAACCCCTTATTCAGAGAATCTAAAATTGTTTAGTTACCATGTCTAAAACTCGGTGAGTCATCAATTCTAAACAGATGACTTAAAAAACCTGGAATGCTGCATAATTGCTTTTCTAAATCAAAGTGAGCTAGCTGCTGGACGCTGGGATTACTCAGGTTTCAAATAAACTTGTTGGTTGTAAACCTCGAACCTGCTATTACCTTCTCGAAGGATCTCTTTATCGATGGCAGCCGTGCTATCATATTGAGCATCCAGTCCAAGTCTGAACACGTTTCAGCTTGTAGGCTTCCTTCCTATGCGGTACACCCCAGATCTTTTTTTAATATGTTATACTTTTCAAAGTGTTTGTATATCCGCGATCCAATATAGCCTCCAAACAGTCCGTGGTACAGAGTGGGAAAGTGAGAGACAGAAAAGGATCTTGCTTAAGGTCACACGCCAGTCCGTGGTGCCAGGATCTCAGACCCTGAAACCTGGGGCAATCTCCCCAGCCCAATCTGGTTCCATAGAGCACTTGAGTTTTCTCAGGAGGACTGGGACTGGGACTCCTTTGTGACCCCCGCTGCTTTGCTTGGTGCCTGACACAGTGGAGCAGGTCCCAGTGGAGCAGTGTGCTTCAGCACTGTCGGTTCCACTGACCCACATATCGACCCGGGAAGGAGGGACTGTGAACTCCCCATCCTGTGTGTGAGGAGGCTGAGGCACAGAGAGGTCAAGGAGTTTGCCCCAGGAACCACAGCAGGACAAAGGCGCCTGAGCGCCAGAGTCCACCCGAATCATTGTGGTTGCCCCCTGCTTCAGAGGGCGCCCAGGCAAGGTTTCCGTTCGGATCGTGGCTAACCTGCCTGCTGTTCCAGTCGGGGGCATCCTCAGGCTGCCTTTGACCCTTCATGCCACAGTGACAGCCATAGATGAGGTCGCTGAGGAAGGGTCCCTGCCCCGTTTCCTGAGCGATCATGCCGGAAAGCTCCAGCCAGCCGGCGTGGGCGAGGGTGAGCCCTGTGCAGGAGGACGAAAGTGACATGGTGACGCTGGTGCTGGGGTGGATGATGTCGCTCAGTCCACAACCACAACGGTCCCAACGACAGCAGCTCCTGATGCCACAGGCTGGTCTCCACATGCCAGGCTGGCTGCCAAGTGCCTTCCAGAGGCCTGTCATTCATCCTTCCCAGTGCCTCGTAAAGCCAGTGTCATAATCCCCATTTTATAGGTAAAGAAACTGGGCTCAGAGAGTTTTAATAAGTTGTTCCCAAGCCGCACCCCCACCCCCACCCCAGAGCTGGGAGACCCCAGAGCCGGCAACTTGGGACCCTTGGCCCACACTCTTGACTATTATGTTAACGCATTTCTCTCTCCAACCTTTCATGTGACACGTTTTCCCCCTCGAGTCAAGATGGATATACTGCTCCTTATTTTTTCCATAGAGTGTGACCTCTTTCACCTTGGTGACTTCGGTGTCAATGGGGAACTGCAGGACACTGTTGGTGAGGAAAAAATTTTCCTCTGCCCCCTTAGGTTTAGCGAATGAAGGCCTGCGAATTAAATTAACAAAAGACAGATGAACGGGACAAAAGGCACACAATATTTATTAATATTTACGTACACAGGCGTGCACAGAAAGGAAGTGCAACTCAACGAAGTGGTTAGACTCGGAGACTTCTCTAAGTCTTTAGCAAAGGAAAGAGGGTTTAGACTTCATAGGACAATAAATTAGGGGGAAATGACTAGGAAATATGTGGGGCACTGATGGAAGATAAGGGCTGTTCTGGTAGCCAGTGTGTGCAAACTCATCTCATTGGGATGAGAGCCGCTCTTCTCTCTCTTGCACAAGGGCAGGGCTGCAGTGTGGGCACCTTCTTCGAAGGGGAATTTAGGTCCCGCTTTTAGGCAGATAAGGGGAGCACAGGGAGTTCTTCTCAGTTGCCTTCAGTTCAAAATAATTCTAATGCTAATGTGGCACATTTTAGGATGGCACATCCTGCTGATCCCTTGTGAGGCCACGGAGCAAAGGAGTGACCAGCAGGCCTAGTGTGAGGTCTCCTGGCTCCCAGCCCAGAGCTCCTCGACTGCCCCACACGTCGCCTCGCCATCCTGGCGATCCTCAAGAGCAGATCCCACATTCTCACCCTCGCTTCCCCGGCGCGGGGCTTTCCAGAGGAATCCAAACCGCGCTGACTCACAGGGAGCCTTCAGATGACATCAAGGCGTAGGGGGTGCCAGTGTGGGGGGCCTGCGAGCATCTCTTGAGCGCTTGCTGGTTCACCCAACTGTTGACTGTGTACCTCCTCAGTCTAATGAGTTTTATTTTTGCTGTATTTATTGTTACGGCCATATTCTGTTTATGGCAAGTGATCTTGATTTTCCCTATACCAGAGTGATATGTTTCCTTCTTGTTTTTTCCCCCCTGCCTGAGGATATGTTTATTGATTTGTAGTGAAAGAGAGAGAGAGAAACATCGATCAGCTGCATCCCCCACCCGCACCCTGCACACGCCCCAACCTGGGATTGAACCTGCAACCTAGGTGTGTGCCCTGACTGCAGATCAAACCCATAATATTTTTGGTGTACAGGACGATGCTCCAACCGACTGAGCCACCTGGCTAGGGCGATATGTTTCTGTCTTAAATAAATTTATTTAGAGTAAGGAAAGCTTTCCAAAAAGTGAAATATTAAAGCAGACATCAGGGAGGTGATGAGTGAAAGGCTAGGGTGTGGGGAGCACCACCCACACCCCGCCTTTCCGGCAGGTGAAGCAGAGGAGGCGGAGCGTGCCTGGCGTGCACAGAGTCCGGTTTAGAATGTGGGCTGCCAATCTTCCCGCCCCGGGAGCTGTGCCAGCACAGAGGGAGCACACCCTGGCACCAGCGAGCTGATCGGCTCTGGGGCTGGCCATGGGGACAGATTCCTCTTGCTCTAGATGCCAGGCATAGGGGAGGCGGGGGCCCAGGGGCCCAGTGAGAGAGAAGAGGGGCCTGCGCCCTTTGTGGAACATGATCCCCATCCAGCAGCGCTTGTTAAAAGGCAGGTTCCTGGGCCCCACCCAGACCCAGAATCAGACCCTCTGGGGATGGGACCCAAGAGCCTGCGTTTTGAATAGTCTCCCCTGAGGGGTTCTTGTGAAGCGTCAGACCTTAGGGAGGGCCCCACCTGGGCTGGGGCTGTGCCACTCGGATACAGGTTTACTTACAGGACTTTACCTCCCTAGCCGGCTGGCTTCTGCTGCTTCTCGCTGACCTCCGGCGAGGTAATTCTCATTGGAGCCTGATCCCTCATCTGTAAAATAACGAATGAGAAAAAAGCATGTAAAGTTCTGAGCACTGGCAAATCCAGAGAACGGCGTTTTCCCATCTCCCTCGTAGGAAACCAGGTGAATTTCTTGCTCTTCCCTCCGACCTGGGGTTCCCTGACCTGGGTGTCTGGGGTCAGGGAGGGGCTTTCACCACAGGCTGTCAGCAGAGCAAAGACCAGTGCAGACTCCTGTCTGGGCTGGGTCCTTGAGGGGACTCCGACCTACCTTGGCTTTGGCCCACCCCAGCCACACCTGACTCCTGGAGGGGACTCCAGAGGAAGCAGCCCACGTGGAGAATGACCTTTGACCTCACTTCCAGGGCCTCCTGGTAGTAGAGAAGTATTCTTGATTTGTGATAGTCGTGATGGAAGCGGCTGGGAAGTGATAAAATGTGACTCCGTTCCAATCTGCATACCCACCCCTTCTGCTCTTTCCCACACTTCCCACCAACTGGAAGCACTCATCAAGAAAGAGGTGAGGGTTTGGCAAAAATTCCCGTTCATGAGACTCACAGACAACCCCAAGAGGTAGGCGTGATCACCTCTATCTACTGACCACAAATCTAGAATCAGAGAAGTAAAACCACTGGCCCAAGGTCACACAGCTGGGAAGTAACCCAGCTGAGAGAAATAGGATGAGCTTTCCTATCAATTCTTTCTTTCTTTTCTTTCTTTCTTTCTTTCTTTCTTTCTTTCTTTCTTTCTTTCTTTCTTTCTTTCTTTCTTTGCTTTCTTGCTTTCCTGCTTTCTTTCTTTCTTTCTTGTACAGGTGTTTTACATGCCTCCTGCTTTGTTCTGGATACTGGGGGCATTGTGGTCCCTGCATTGGGAGTGTTGACATTCTAGTTGAGGGCTGGGGTGGGATGCACCAATGGCCGAGTGACTAAGAGACGAAGAAAACCATCAGCAAGTAGAAAGCAGGGAACTGGAGTAAGGCAGAGAAACCGCGAGTAAGAAAGGGATTGGTTCGGGTTGGGAGCGCAGGGACGATTTCCAGAGGGAGGGACTATCAGCTGAGCTCTGGATGACAGAGGCCTGTCTTGCAGAGAGCCCTGAAAGAACCTTCCCGGAGGGACCCCAAGGTGGGCAAGGCTTGGCCAAGAGCCTAAGGCAGAGAGAGAACAGGGACGAATCCCTTGGCCAGCCTACTCAACTTCAAGTTTTCACAAACTATTTTACAATCTCATCTTCATTTTAAGTGAAAAAACTAAAAACAAACCCCCCAGAGGACCCTAAGCTAGAAGGAGACAGGCCCTGATTCCGGGTTGTCCAGGCTGCCCTGGGGTCAAGGCTGGCGCTTGGCTGACCGCAGCAGTGAGCAAGGATGTAGGGACCCCAAGTGTAAATGCCCCCATTCCCCCTCCAGGGGCACTGAGGCGTGGTGGAAGGGACAGGAGCCTCAGTTCCACCTGCACACAGCAGCAAGGAGAGAGTGTGTGAAGGGAACCAGGGTGTCTGGAAGCAAAATCCAGGTGGAAAATCAGGCAGTCGCGTGGGGAGGTCATCAGTTTATGAGGTCCCTGGGTGGGGCTCCCATGCTGCTGTGGAACCCTGGATCCAGGCGACCTGGGGATTGGGTCAGCCAATGGTGGGAAGGGGCTCTATGCAGGAAAAAGTGCCCCAAATATCAGCACTATTATCGTTGCCAGTAAATCACTCACTGGACTTCTCGCCTGGGTTTCCTGCCTTACCACACCCTAGTTCACCTCCTCGTCCCTGGGCGTGGCTATCCTCCCCCTAAGGGTCACCCAGGGCTGAGTCACAAAATGTCCCAGTAAAGAGTGTGGGAGGACGGGTGAGACATGGCCCTGGAGCCAGAGAGACCTGGGTTCAAATCCCAGCCCTGCCACTTACCCTGCCACTTACCCACAAGTGACTCATCCTCAAGTTTCAGTTTCTGCAACTGGAAAATGCAGATGACAATGCCTCGAGGCACTGAAGAGGAGTAGGTAAGTGGGCACGACAGGTATTCAATATCAGGCCTTCAGTGTCCCTTCCGCCCCTCTCCCACTGGTGTCCCTTTGCAGAACCTGACCTCAAGGGAACAGGAAGCTCAGTGACTGCATCCTTCTGTCTGCCTCTTACATCCAAGGGTATGTGAGAGCTGGGGACACAGAACAGAAGGTGCCTGGGGGCCTCTCCTTCCTTGGCACCTCTTGTCCAATTTCAGTGATTGGAAGTTGGTCCAGAACGAGAATTCACAGGGTGGGAGGGCCATGCTTTACTTCAGGGACTCAGTTCTGGCTGCCATGAGACCCCATCTTGGTCCAAAATGCTGTGTCTTTACCAACCTGGGATTCATTCATTCATTCATTCATTCAACAAATACCTATTGATACCTACTATGTGATCAGCAGGCCCTGCACTAAGTACTTAGCTCACAGAGGGGAGCATTATAGACCCAGCCCTGCTCCTGCCCCAGCCCCAGGTTTGCCCACCCAATGCCAATCCCATCAAAAACCCTGACAACTCCTATTTTAGCAGCTATGCAGACCTCAGAGACATTGATCCTGTCCCCTCTTAGAGGTAAATAAATCCTGAAGCATCTAAACTGACCAGGGTACTCATTGGGACTGGGCAATAGTGGTAGGGCTTATTAAAAAGAGACATAAAAGTAACAATATTTTGTCTGCTGGATGTTATCATGACCTGGCTTGAGGGGTGGATCATGGCCGCCATCTTGGAAGGAGGAGCAACCATCCATGAGGCAAAGTCCACGCTTGAGGGTGGCCGGCCAGGGGCAGGAGAGAAACCAGGGGCTGATGGCATCATCAAGCCACTAAAGAGCCACCTCCCCCCTGGACTTATTGTCATGTAAGGTCATAAAAGTCCTTATTGTTGAAGCCCGCTGAGTCACAGTTTTCAGCAGGAAGCTTCCTGATCAGTACAAATGGGGTGGGATGCAAGGGAACAGAGTGGGAAGAGCCCAAGATGGGGTCCTGGCGCTGCCTTTTGCTGGTTGTGGGGCCTCAGGAGGTTCCTGTGCCTGTTCTGAGCATCAGGTTGTTCAATTTGAAAGTGAGAATAAATGCTCATACCAGCCAACACTGATATTGTCAAAGTCACAGAGCCTGGAACATGGGAGTTCTGATGGACAAGTAGAGTCATCAGCTCTTGACCTTGAATTAAATTGGGTATCGTGCTTCAGGATCTAATTGACACAGCTTAGACAGTCATGTAGAAGGGAGAGAGGAATTGGGTGGAAAGAGGGAAACATCGATGAACCACTTTCTCCCGTTTTATCTTGGGAGTGACTTCAGATTTGGTTACCTCATAGCAATGACAACAGTCACAGTGATACTACAGTTAACATTTGAGGAGGGATTACCATGTGCCAGGCACTGTGTTAAGAGCTTAGGCGTTAATCTTGTTTAATACACTAACCTCATCTTTTTCGCTTCTTCATTTCGCTTATACTTCACACACAAGGAAACCGAGATCCCTCCTGGAAGTTCATGTGGCTAGTTGGTGGTAGAACTAGAATTTGAACTCAGCATCCACAGTTCTTAATTCCTATTATGCTACTCCATACGAGGCACTGAGCTTCACATAGAAGGAAAAGTGCTGGATGTTTCACATATGTGTGTCACAGGTTGGGGGTCATGGGTGGCTTCAGGTACCCCAGCCCCGTTGCTGGAGATGCGGCTAATTACATATGAGTGACAAGTTGTGAAGCCTTTTATGAAAAAGCTATCCATTCATCCATCATCTGTACATCTGTCATCCATCCATCCATCCGCCCAAAGTCAGTTTCCCTGTAAACCAAGACTGAGACAAGGATTCTTGTGCAAGTGAAAGATTTATTGAGGGAGTGCTCTTGGGAGAAACCTGTAAGGGAACAAGGAAAACAGGATAGGCCAGGGGACGAAGCAAGCAAGGAGGTGGTTCCAGGTGTCTACCCTCAGCCTGACCCCAGGAGGCGCTCTTGGACATGCAAGGTACCACCCACATGGTCCTACACAGACAGAGGGTAGGTGATTATGCTCTCCGTGGTATTATGTTCCACACTCATTGGTCAGAGAGGGCGGGGTGGGGGTGGGGGCATGGGGATAGGCAAGGTAGCTCCCAGCAGAGGAGGCCAATCCTGAAGAGAGTGAGGGCAATGTGAGCACTTCACAGCCAACATCTGCCGTAGCTGGGGAAATGAGCCAGGAGGGGACCTGAGTGGGAGACCTGAGTGGGACACCAGCAGCACCTGCCACAAGCTCCACCTATCCATTATAGGCTCATTCAGTAAATAAGCATTAATTGAGCACCTGTTACATGGAGGAACAGAGGAAACTCAGGTGTGACAGACATGGCCTCCATCCAGGAGCTCCAGCCTGGTTGGAAAAGATGAGAGAAATCTGGGCAATGACCTGCCGTGCAAGGTAAAGTTTGGTAAATTGCAGACCCAAAAAGTGCTATGGGAGCTTCGGAGTTCGGAGGAACTCCGAAGGAGTGAGGCTCTGGAGCCGGGGAGGAGTCAGCCGGGGAGACTTCCTTGGAGCCTCCTGAGGTGCCTGGGGAGGGCGTAGCCACCTGGAGACAGTCAGGGGAACATTCCCGCAGGAAGCCCACCTGAGTGAAGAAGGTCTGGGAGCAGGAAAGGAAAGAGGGCCCGAAGGACATGTGGCATGTGCTTGTGGGCCTGGAGTGAGAGGAACAGGGGCTTCCTCCAGCCTTTCACTCGACAGGCTTTTATGAAGCCCCTTCTTGACATTTCTTTGGGCTCCAGGGATACAAATGAGCCCGAGAGGAATGGGCCCCACCAACCAGGACCTCTGAGCCTAGCAGGGAGAGGGATACAGCGCCAGAAAGCCTGGGTCCCAAACACCTGCCAGGGACCCCATCCCGGGGCGATGGAAGGTCTTGAGGTTTTAAGAAGTAGCATCATGAGGATGGAAAGATCAGTATTGCCCTTCAAAGAGGCCTCTCTGGCTGCAGCTTAGACAGTGTACTGAAGGAGTGAGATGGGTCTGGGAGGCCTGGTGAGTGAGTGGCATGGGCAGGGAGAACCTACCACTCCTCAGACCCCAGGCCCCACCCCCAACACCTGCTGCTTCTGCTCAGACGCCATCCTCCAGGGCTTCCTAGCTTTGGCTTTTCCTGAGATCACAAGCCACCCTCAAAGGAGACAGGTGCTGCCTAGGTTGGGAAAGGGTTAGAAGGTCCAAGAGGCAAGGTGGGTGGTATGAAAGAAGCCAAGACCGCCCCCCCCCCACACCTTTCTGGGGAGTGTGTTAAAGGAGCCGGACTGGCTCAGGGGGTTAGCTACCCCTGGGCCAGGGGTGTTAACAATCCTGCGGGACTTCCAAGGACCAGAGAAGGGGGCGCAGCACAGCTGGGCAGGCTTCTCTTAGCACATAAGCTTTTCGCCCTTGCAGTGGGACCTGAAGGGCCGGCAGAAACGCAGCTTCTTGTTGTAGGTGCCCATGTTCCTCTTCAGGCAGAGGGCCAACTCCTTGTCACATTCACACAGCTGCTGCTCACACCAGCTCCCTTTGTCGGCTGGGGGTTGGAGGAGGGGAAGCTCAGTGTCTGCCCTCACCTGAGACAGAGCCTGGGGGCCCGGGAGGGAACCTCTGCAGGCAGTGCCACCCTTGCTCAGCTTCAGGGTGTCCTCCCTAGCGGCTTTGGCTCTAGCCGCATGACCCTGGGCATGTACCATGACCTCCCCTTGTGGCATCGTGGCTTGATTTATTTATTCAGCCATTAAATAAACAATTGATCGCCAATCTAGTGGCAGACCCTGAGGGGACAGGACTGAACACGGCGGACTTGTGTGGTTCACAGTCCCATGGGGGCAGCAAATATTTGAGAACCACAGAAATGACTATCACAAACTGTGCTCCATGGACGTAAGGAGCAATGTTGGGGCTACAGGACAGTAAAACAGTGGGACAAGAACCACTTGAGCTGAGCTTGGGGTGGTCTGCTCTCCCTATGGATAGCCAGGGTGAAGGAGGGGGAACGTTCTAGGACAGCATGTGCAAAGACTCTGAGGCAGAAGGGACCACTGTCCTTCGGTGTCGTTATCTGTAAGATGGGGATGACAATCAAGTGCTACCTCAGGGGACTGTTGTGACAATTCAAGTAAGGAGACAAAGCACTCAGTACATAGTAGGTGCTCAAGCGTGGACCCAGGGGCCAGGCTAGCTGGGACCCAACCCAGCCTCTGTTATTTGTAGCTGCTTGACCCCAGGCAAATACTTCTTCACTCAGTTTCCTTGTCTATACCCTGGAGATGATCAGGGTGGGGCTGCCTCCTGGTTGGGCTTCTAGGAGCATCAGTAAAGATTAAAGTAGTGACAGCAATATCGGCAGCCTGTGTCACCTCTCGAGCATGCTCTCTGCAGCAGGCCTCCGTGAAGGCCTGCCCTCTGAATGAGGGCCGTTCTGTCTGCCCTCATTCGAGCTCTTGAATTACCTACATGGGGTAGAAAACCGTTACCACCTCAGTGTACAGATGAGGGTACTGCGGTTCAGAGAGGTTGAGGAACGTGTTTACGGTTACACAGCTGGTCAATGGTGGGCCTGGGATCTAAGCTGAGGTCAGCTAGACTTCCAGATCCTAAAGGGGTGAAAGCTGCCATGGGACCTCTCCACATTCCCAGCCCCACTGGACCTCTTTCTACTCCCACCCCCATTCCTGCCACTCCTTCAGGGCCCAGCTATCACCACTGGATATGGAAGAAAACCAGAGAGGCTGAGTAGCTTGTGCATCCTTGCACAGCATATAAAGGCAGTGAGTGTCAGGACTCCTTTCCTCGGTGCCCAGTCCCGTGGCCCAGGCACTCACAGCACCGGATGACGCCCTCGGTCATGTTGTACTTGTAATGGTCCATGTAGAAACGGCAGCTGTGGATCTTAAGGTGGGCATAGCAGCAGTCGTGGGTATGGCAGCACCTGGAGGGAGAGGACGGGAGGTGGGGCAGGGAACACAGACACCCAGCTCCTTGGCCAACTCAGGCCTTTGGCAGCCCCTGCCGCAGAGGAGAACCTGGCGCCCCTTGGAAGAGGCAAGGCCTCCAGCGTTCCAGCCTTCCTCGTGGTCACGCTAACTAATCTCTACTGGGTGTTTCCGAGGTTCCAGGCCTTTTCTGTGAATGCTCCCTTAATCTTCACCACCGCCATGTGACAGGGGCACTCGTGTTACCTTCCTCTCACAGATGAGGCAACTGAGACTCAGGGAGGTCAAGCCACTTGCCCAAGGGCACACAGCCTATAGTGGTGGGTCAGGGAAGTGACCTGGGCCTGCGCGGGCTCACACCTCTCCTTTGGTGGATTCCCAGGGTTGTAATAAAGACCAAAGGAGAAAACGGTAGAAAGAGGTGGGACTTTTTAAAAACGCCATGCAATGGTGGCGGGCGGTGTGCGTATTCTAAATAGATTAGGGGTTGGGAGTGCAAGGTCGGGGGTCTTCAGAGACTTTGGGGAACCCTTTAGAAGGCAAGCTCCAGGAGGGCAGGGGCTGTATCAGAGCTCGGCAGAGTTCCCAGGGCATAGTACAGCACGAATTCACAGAATGAATAAAGGGATGGATGAAGGCAAAGCGGGGGATAAACAGTGACGGAGGGAGACTTGACATGGGGTGGTAAACACACAATACAATATACAGATGATGTGTTGTAGGATTGCGCCCCTGGAACCTACATGATTTTATTAACCAATGAGTTCAATTAAAAAATAAATGGAGAGGAAAGGGGAGAGTCCTGGGGTACAGGCAGGACAGTATCGCCACCTGTGGGCCTGCCTGGGAAGGGGTTACCTGTCCGTGGCATCTAAGGGTTTGCCTCTGCCACTATGTCCACAGTAACAGCCGTAGAACCAATAGGAGGCGACGGGTGACTTCCCAGTCATTTGCTTGATCATCTTTCTCAGGTTCAGAATCCCGCCCTGGGTTAGAGTCACACCTGCCAAGGAGCCCAAGAACAAGGGAAGGACATGAATCCCAGGGAAGGTCAGTGGACCCCAGGCCTGGCACCTCCGCTTAATCCGGACCCGACAAACGACCTTGGGTAATAAAATAATAACCACTACGTCCATTAAATATACAATGGTGGTGAGTGAGTGCTTACGATGGGTCTTTTTATGTTGCAATTTATTGCCTCCCTGCAGCCCATGAGATAGGTACTATATTTTGCAAATAAACTTGTCCTTTTGGTATATCTTAGATGTAGAACAAGTTGCAGAGGTCATACAGGAAGTCTTTGTAGACCCCTCGCCCACTTTCCTCTGATGTTATTATCATCTTACATAACTGTGGTATATTTATGAAAACTAAGGAACCAACATTAGTATGATAATGTACTAATTTTAATTCCCATTTTAGGGAGAGGGGTAGTCTGAGGCTCAACCACATGCTCCCGGTCAGAGAAGCTGGTGAGTGGAGGGGCCGGAATGGAGACCCAAGGCGGTTGGGCTCTGTCCCCAGTCCCAGGCACGGAGGCACCACTCGACAACGACAAGGCTCACTGTGCTTCCTGGGCTCACACTCCCCACCCGCAACACCCCGTTTCCTAGAGAAATTCGCGCAGTGAAAGCATGCCTGGCTCTTCTGGGAGGCATTGCGATTTAGAAATCAATGGTTTTCTTGGATAGTTTTCATTTCAGTCGTAATAGCCTTGGGCTAGAATTGATCATAAGAGCAATTTATTTTATTGGGAGAGAGAAATGCATTATGATACATTAGGAGAAATGAAATATATGAAGTTAATGAACTCAAGGGAGAGTCTGTGAGAAAGAGACAAACTAAGAAGGGGACTGAAATGTATGTGTTTGTCACTTTGACAGAGGATTGAAGAACACAGATGGAGCTGAGAATCGGAGGGAGACTTGGGGTGACCCTAGTTATAGAGCCCCCAAACCCCAGGTAAATGATGTTATAATGAAAGCTCCTCACGCAAATAAATTAAATAGTATGCCCAGGTGTGATCCGCGCACTGGGAGAGGCTGGTGGGGGGCGGGGGGCAGGAGGGGGGGTGAAGGAGAGGTTGGGAGGGACCCATGCAGTGGACCACAGGTGAGATCTCAAGCAGGTGGCCTTGGTCTGCAGCTGGAAGTGACTGGTGGTGTCAGGTATCTGCAGGCCTGTTGTGTCCCCAATGTGTCCCCTCATTGTGGCTCCAGGTGGATGGATGTTAAAGAGAAATCTTGTAAGCTTTGACTGTGCTGATGAAGGACCTCAGGCCCTCTGGAACCCCAGGTTCTGTGCTCGAGGGACCCAAAGTCAGCACATTGCAGAGAGAGTGACCGTCCGTCCACCATGTGGACCAACCTGGGACCTGAACTCAGAATCTTGCCTGTTTTGGTATGCCTCCCTTCCTCCTTCCTCCCTAAATCTAGCCTTTCCCCTTTCGGCTTAGAAAAACACACACAAACCAACCCGCACCCTTGCCATGCAGCTCCCCCTTGACAGGCAAGCCATAAATTCAGCTTGGACTCAGGATGCCTTTGGGTGGTCTTATTTCTTCCAGTTTTGCAGTGAGGTGAAGTCGGTTCTGAGAAATTGAGTTCAACCGGTGGCTATGAGGGTTTTGTTGAACCGGCATAGCTTCTCAGCAAGTCCTATCAGAGTAGCTTTCTCCATCCTGACCTGCCACTGAGGGAGGTGAAGCCTCTTTTTCCACAGTTCCCCACTGCGGTGGGAGGCAACTTTGCTACCATGTTGTGCAATTGCTGCGTGTTAAGCTATTGCTTTCCTAATTGTACTTACAATTTGCTTATATATTTTCTCACTAAAGTCCTTCTAACAGCCCCATGAAGAGGGTGCCATCGCGCCCGTTTTACGGATGAGGGTAGGGAGAGATGGGGGGCTTGGTCAAGGTCATGCTACCAGGAGATGGCGAGGCCACCACACGCCGTCTGAATCAGGCTTATCTATGTGTTTTATCTGTATGCCGTGTTGCCTCTCTACATCTGAGAGGTGAATTTCTGTAGCTCGACTGCAATTTTTCTAATGGTGTTCACCGTAACCCTGGCGTTATGTTCCTCTGGAGAATTTGGGAGTCCCAAGATAACATGCAACCACATTTAGAAATGC
Organism: Mormoops blainvillei; assembly: GCA_004026545.1. Lineage (NCBI taxonomy): Eukaryota > Metazoa > Chordata > Mammalia > Chiroptera > Mormoopidae > Mormoops > Mormoops blainvillei. Next base: position 19,954 of record PVJD01005684.1, on the reverse strand, counting down.
ATCCTTTCTAAAATCACATATTTGTGAAATGGTCAGGAAACGAAAATGCCAATTTGCTAGCAACCACATTTTTATATTCGATCTGCTAAAGATAGGACAGAATTCACTCCATCTCCCACCAACAGTCCACAGAAACCTCTTCCCAGATTCAAGGGAGATAATGAGTGTGGATGGGTTCTAAAAACATACAGTGCTGTGTCTGTGGGAAGGGGTGTTATTATTTGGTCGAAGAGACAGGTGGGGAGATCCATGTCTGTCATTTTCGCCCGTAGGTGCCAGCTCAGCCCCGGGATTCCGAACCTTTAGTTTCTGACCTTCATAGCAGTCCAGAGGCTTGTCGCCCAGCTTGGTCACCCAGACCTCTCTGGCCAAAGCCAATGTTCTGGGGGACTGGAAGGTGCCGATGGGTCTTTTCCAGGGGCAGAGGGTGGGGGTTTGAAGGGCCAGGGCAGTGGGGATCACTACCAGCCTACGAAAAAGATACAGTGCCCACCCACACCCCTCCTTCCCTTCCCAGCCGAGGTTCTTGTCTCCACTCACCAGCGAGCACCAGCAACACACACAGCAGGGGAAGTTTCATGGTCCCAGCCCAGAGTGCAGAAGCCGCCGCTGGAGTCTCCTTCACGCAGGTAGCCATGTGTACAAGATGCGCGCCTGTCCAGTGGAGCCCGGCCCTGTCTCTCCCATCTCTAGCTCTCGAGGAGGCCGCCTGTGTGCCCCTCCTGTTTCCTTCCTCTTTCCTGGCACTGGGGAATGTGATTTTATTTTTTAACTTTTTGATTGCAAAAGAAACACGTGTTCAGTGTAGAAGATTTGGAAAACATAAACAATTAGAAGAAATTAAGCATGCACCAGTACCAGTTTGGTGTATGTCCTTCTGATTCTATTGTTCTCTATATATCTCCACACTTTTCCCTGGCCAAATTAGGAAAATGTTGTAGGTGGTACGTTGGAGTACTTTGTAGCCTCTCTTTTCACTTAGCAATATCACCTGAACATATTTCTTCATCGTTAAATATTCTTCTGCAGTAACAATTTGGAAGGCATCCTCATATTCCATTACACGGCTCTGACACTCATTTAAGGAATCCTCAACTGATGGACATACGGTTAGTGCTTACTGCTCTAGACTGGACAGTGGTACAGTGGGACAGTGGTACAGGAGCCCTTGAGGTGAAATCTCAGTTCGTGTCCAGAACTGTTGCTGCGGGAGCAACTCCTAAAGTGGACTTGCTAAGGCAAAGCACATGCACAATTCGAAGGCAATTGATGTGCATCGACAACTTGCGGAAGCTCTGCCTGGATTCACAAACGAGAATGCTGATGAACACGTGATGTGGGTCCAGCCCAAATAAGAGCAGGTGCTGACGGCAGCACGCACGAAGGCATCATGAAAGGTGGTCTGCCACAAAGGCTCCACTGGTATCCTTTCAAGGTTTCACAGAGAGTCCATAGGCAGCGGAAATTGGTTGCTTCCATGCCCCTTAGATAGCTGGTCAAGGACATAGTGCCCAAGCTGACCTTTTTGCTGCCGGCTAATCAGTTCACCCAAAGAAGCGCCCCCAGTAGGAGTCACTGCTGGGAGTTGTCCTCTCTTCCCACTCTCTTCCTTCTCTGTTCTAAACCTCATTTTTCCTTTGTTCCTCGACTCCATCACCAGCGGATCACCTCAGGGGTGAGAAAACAATCTGCGCACAAAATAATTAAACAGCAGGCAAAGTAGGTGTCTCTGGTGCATTCCTTGGCATGCTACCCCCCGCGTGTGCTCCATAGTCATTCCCTTACGCTCTTACCAACGTAGGACCTTACCCTACAAGCAGTGTTCTAGGTCTGGGCACTTGATGGGGCACATGGCTACCCCCCGGCGCTCCTGCTTCCCACGATCTGGCATCACTGGGCGGGAGAAAAAGTAGTCAGGACCAGAAGGCTTTCCCCAGTGGGAAAGAAGCCATGATATTGATGCTCTACAGGGACCTCAACATAACTTGTCCCGGATGCCCCCGGAAGCCCCAAGGCACATCTGCAAGGCTGAGTTTGGGATCAGAAGGATGCATTTCAAACCCCGGTTCCTTCTCTTACCATCTGTGGACCCTGGGTAAGTCACTTCACCTCCATGCGTCTCAGTTTCCAATTTTATAGGGTGGGGACGATGTAGGGACAACAGTCCCTCCTTCCTCTGTTGCTGTGGGGTCTGGAGGTCACATGCATCCAGCACGCTGCAGCAAGCCTCACCCATGGAGGGAATGCCGTTCTGAGGACCACAACAAGGGGTTACATAGTGTTACGTGGAGGCGAGGAGGGTGCGAAGGTGGGAGTCAAAACCAGACGGCCTGGATTCCAGCTGCTTCCCCTGGAGCGAGGCGCTCGTGTGTCTTCTGTTTCCTCGTGTGTATACGAGGTGTGATGATAGTATCTGCTTCATCGCCTTCCTGTGGGATTCAACAAGATGGTATATGACTGGGGCTTGGTCCACAGCCGGAGATGAATAAGTGTCATTTATGGTTACTTCCGTCATCACCCTCTTCTTCATCATCCACATGGTCGCTGCTCAAATAGAATAACCTTTTCTTCCTCCTAGTCTAACCTGCTATTAACCCCGTCTACTGTATCTTTCAGTTCAGACAGTAAATTGTTTTCCTTTCTGGTAATGCGATGGGGGCCTTTTCATATCTGCTCTGTGTCTGCTTAACATGCACAAGCTTTCCTATCTTCTTACACATAGAGAATATAGTTATAATAACTGTTTTAATGCCTGTATCTAATTCTATTCTTTGGGTCATTTCTGGGTCTGTTTCTACTGATTGATATTTTTCCTCTCTATGGCTTTTAAGGTCACCCCTGCTCATTGTAATGGAAAACACTATGATGATAAAGTGTGTCTATTTTTATTCTTTGGTTTTTATCCTCACCTAAGGACATGTCAACTGATTTTAGTGAGAGGGAAAGGGAGGGAGAGAGAGGCAGAGAAACATCACTGTGAGAGAGAAACATCGAGCGGTAACCTCTGGCACGCGCCCTGACCGGGGGCCCGACCTACAGCCCAGGCATGTGCCCTGACTGGAAATCTAACCTGCAACATTTCGGTTTATGAGAAGACATTCCAACCAACTCCCGCAAAGGGGCCTGGGCTTTGCCTATTTTTAAAGGCTCATTTCTTTCAGGTAAATTTCCCCAAGTGAAATTGCTGGGTTAGATGATGGAAATGTTTTTAAGCCTCCTCTTTCCCCTGAAGTCTGTAGAAATCTAGAAACCCTCTGCTTCTTCTCCATCATCTGCTCATGGGCACTCACTGGGCCTGGTGGTTTTTTTTGAGACTCGTCAGCAAGTCTGTGGGTTTTTACTTCCCTGGGAAGAGTAGAAAAACACTTGATGACAGTGTTAGGCCACAATGCATCAAGATCTCCATGTGGCGGGTGGAAGGGGTGGGGGGAGGGGGCTGAGATGATGGAGTGTGTATTCAGTGAAGAAGAGTTCCCGTCTGCTGAGCCTCCACCGAGGGTCAGGCAGTGAGTTGTTGAGTTTTCACATCCACACCATCAGGGAGACACCACCGTGTCCATTTCATAGGCAAGGACACTAGAACTCAGAGAGATTAGAAACTTACCCAGGGTCCCACAAGGTGTGCGGCAGAGTTTGGATTAGGACACAGGTCTGTCTGCCCTTACCGGGCACTGGCCTAAGTGGTCCCATGTCGGACATGTAAGTGGTTAGTGCCCTAAACCCTTTTCACGGACCCGTCACTGCACCCAGGGGCTCTGCTCTAATTTCCTTGCCCTTCTGATAGAGTTGGAGGGGGACATGAGGAGAGCTGGCAGAGCCTAGAAATCTGCAGTCCCCAACCTCATTGCTGAAAAGAAAGAGGATCCCCATCTCCTAAGAAATACCCACTGGTGACAGCACATCCTCTCAGCCAGTGACCAGGTCCACCCCTTGACCCATCCTTCCCTGCGGAGCTCCACTTACCAAGATGGCCCCCCTGCCTGGACTCTACCCATGATGAGATGGCCAGAGCGTGTTAGAGACGCAGTGCAGAATTACGGAAGGTCTGCAGGACAAGAGGAAAGCGAGAGGAGCCGAGCTGCCGCCTGGGGCTTCCAGCTTCATCTCTCACAGGCCTGGCCAGGAAAGAGGAGGCAGAGAGAGGCCCAGAGGCCTTTGTGGGAGAATGGCCCACTTTTCTTCAGCTGCACAAACGGAACCAAAGCAAGTGGATTTAACAACTGGAGACCCCTACGCGTCTGCGTGCTGCAGAACAGATACACAGTGGCAGAGCTACCCCTAGATGACAGGTCAGGGAGCCACAACGACACACAAAAACAAGGAAAAATCTCTCCAACATAATGCTGACCTAACAAGCCGACACCAAAGAGCGGAGACTGTGAGAGAGACTCTTTATATGAACCTTTCAACACAGCCAAACGGATTTGTGCTTTTACTGTACAAGTCAGGAAGGCAGGCACCCATGGAGGGGTGGGGGCTGGGTGGGGTTACCACAGAGGGGCTCGGGGTGCCGCTGCTGCTCTTTGACCGGGCGTCGGCCACATTGGTGTGTGCGTGTTGTGAAAATTCATCCAGCTCTTTTAACTTGTGCATTTTCCTATGCATATCGCACTTCTACAAATTTGAGTGATGAGGTAAATGGGCAGCGGGAAGTACTTTAGAGAGCTTTCTAGATTATGAACTGAGGTCGCGTGGCAGAAAGGAAACTCAGCTTTGATATCAGATAGACCCGGGTTCCAATTCCAGCTTCATCGTGGCACCATCTCGATTCCATTACGTCGTCTCCCTGATCCTCAGTTTTCCCACCCACACTAAGGGGCCGATGATGCATCCCCTGAAGGCTTGTGGTCATGGTCACAGGTACAGTGACTGGTGGTCAGTGATTGCGCGGTGTCCGGTGACCCCTCCTCCCAGAAGGAAAGAGGCCAAAGCTCGGACCAAAGCAAGGGGATGGGCAAACTGGTCTCTCCCCATACCTCAGACCCAGAGGTTTTTGTTTCTGACTGATACAGAACTGGTCGCCCACAGCAGAGAGATTTCCCCTGTGGCCTCTCAGTTTACCCAGAGTGACCCAAGCTCAGACCAGTGGCCACAGAATGCTCTTTCCAAATGGCTCCACAGTTCCCACGCCCAGCAGCTTTGACACGGCTGTGGCTCGAAGGTTCTTGCTTTGTCCTCAGACCTGGTGCTGCCCGGGCGGCCTTCCTCAAGGCCCCCTCCTGCTGGGAAGGCAGCAGCACCTGGGCGGTCAGGAGGAGGCCTGGGGGCCACAGAGACCTGACCTGCATCCTGGCTCCCCATCTGTTTTCTCATCCGTTAAGTGGGGTGGAGGAAAATGAGAAGGCCCAACTCGTCGCGTTCTTGTGAGGATGCTGAGACATGGGGCCTCTGCCACGCTTAGCTTGTGTACAGGAAGTGCTCAGTAGTGGTAGCTGGTGGGAGACAAAGACCCTCCTTCCAAGAAATCCCACAGCAGCCCAGCACATGATGGGCATTTCCTGAGCACCAAATACATGCCAGCCTCCCAGGCAGACCCCGCACACCAGGCAGGGTACAGAGCAGAGGGAGCAGGACAAGTCCCTGCCCTCTAGGGACTGCTGGTGTCCCTGGAGCGACCAGCCACATTCGAGCTGGGTGAAAACTGAGCTGTGCAGACATTACCTGTGGTGCGCATGCGGTGGGTGTGGGTGGGGAGGTCTCGTGCTGATTTGCATAAGGTGAGCTGATCTGCATGAGGAGTCAGAATGAGTGGGGGATGACTGTGGACCCCAAGACATTTGTCTGGTTTTACATCCGGGCCTATGATCCATTTTTAATATTTATTTTTCAATTTTTGGGTAAAATATACATAACATTGACCATATTAACCGTCCGTGTGCGTACAGGTCCGTGGCATCACGCACATTCACACTGCGGGGAGGCCATCAGCGCCGCCCGCCCGCAGAGCTCTTCACCTTGCGAACTCGTTCCCTCTCGCTGTTACTCTGCTTTCCGTCTTTAGGAATTTAGCCACTCCAAGCACCTCATATAGGTGGGATCATGCTGTATTTGTCTTTTTATGACTGGCTTATTTCGCTTAACATAATGTCCTTAAGGTTCATCTGTGTGGCATATATCATCATTTTCTTCCTTTTTAAAGTTGGATAACACGACCCATTAAGAAACCCAGCTTTATTGAAATATAATTTGCATACCCGACCATTTATTTATTTCAAGTGTATAATTCAGTGTGGTTTTTGTATATTCACAGTTATGCAGCCATCACCATGATCTCATTTTAGAACATTTTCAACAACCCCCAGAAGAACCCCTCCCCATTAGCAGCTGCTCCCCATTGGCCTCCGCCACAGCCTCGGCCGACTACTAATCTACTTCCCATCTCCACAGATGTTCCTGTTTATTTCTTGTAAGTGAAACCACATAATCTGCTGTGGCCTTTTTATGGAAATAAAATTATTTATATACCTTTCACATAAACAAAATCATGTTACTGTATGGCCTTTGAACCTGGCTTCTTTCATTTAACATGTTTTCGAGGTTCATCCAGGTTATCGCATATAATACTTTATTCCTTTTAATTGTTGAATACTACTTCACTGTATGGATATACCACATTCAATGTATCCGTTCATCAACTGGCGGACACTTGTTTCTTCCCCCCACTTTTTTGATTATCATGAATAATGCTGCTATAAACGCTTGTGTGCATTTTTTTTTGTATGGGTGCATGTTTTCATTTCTCTTTGGCTTATACCTGGCAATGGAATCACCGGGTCACACGGTAGCGCCATGCTTCACACTTAGAGGAACCACCCACTATGTTCCAAAGTGGCTGTACTAGTTTACGTTTCGACAAGCAGTGTAGGAGGTTTCCAGTTTCTCCACATCATCACTCAGCTTTGTTACCATTTGTCTTCTTTTTTTTTCATTATAGCCACTCTAATGGATGTGAAGTGGTATCCCGTTTTGGTTTTGATTTGCATTTCCCTAATAACTAATGACATTGAGCGTCTTTTTCATGCCTTTATTGGACAGTTGTATACTTTCGTTGGAGAAATGTCTATTCAAAATCCCTTACCTGTTTTTAAATTGGGCTGTTATCTTTTTATTGTTATGTTGTAAGATTTCTTTATATATCCTGGATACAAGTGCCTTATCAGACATGATTTGCACATATTTTTCTCCCATTCTGTGGGCTGTCTTTTTATTTTCTTGATGGTATAGTTTGCAGGGGAAAGTTTTTAATTTTGATGTTCAATTTGTCTGTTTTTGGAGGGGGATCACTAGTGCTTTTGTGATATCTAAGTTGTAGTATCTAAGAAACCATTTCCTAACCAAAGATCACAAAGATTTACTCCTTTGTTTTCTTCTAAGAGTTTTATAGTTTTAACCTTACATTCAGATCTGTCATTCATCTCGAATTAACCTTTGTGTATGGTATGAGGAAGGGATCCAGCTTCATTCTTTTGCATTTGTTTCAGCATCATCTGTTCAAGATTTCCTTCCCTATTGAACAGTCTTGGCAGCCTTGTTGAATTCCGATTCATTCTGATTAATTTTTGTATATAGTAAGAGATACGAATTGAAATTCTTTTTTCTTTTCTTCCTTCCCCTCCTCTCCTCTCCTCTCCTCTCCTCTCCTCTCCTCTCCCCTCCCTCTCCCCTAGTGCTAAATATTTCATGTTTTTGATATCATCGTAAATGTATTTTTTCAATTTCAATTTTCAGTTGTTTATCACTAGTAAGTAGAAGTACAGTGAATTTTCTTGTATTTTATCTTATATCCTGCAACCTTGCTATACTCAGTTACTAATTCTAATAGATGTTTTTAATGTTCTACAGGATACTTTACATGGACTATTATGGATATGTCAATAGAGACGATCTAATTTCTTCTTTTCTAATCTGAATGCCCTTTATTTCTTTTCTTGCCTTATTGCACTGGATAAAATATTAAATAGGAGCAGTGAGAGTAGATATCCTTGTTTTACTCCTAATCCGAGGGGTAAAGCAATCAGCCTGTTACTATTAAATGGGAAGTTAGCTGCCGGTTTTTCGTCGATGTCTGTTTTGAGGCTGAGGATGTCCCTCCTATCTCAGTTTGCTGGCCTTTTGTTTGTTTTGTTTTTTAATCAGAAACAGATGTCAGATTTTGTCAAATGGGATTTTTTGCACTTACTAAAATGATTATACGTCTTTTCTCTTTTAGCTTATTAACGGTATATTACATTGATTGATTTTTCATGTAAAACCAACCTTTCATTCCTGGGACTGCCAATCGTGGTCATGGTATATTTTCTTTTTCCTATCAGGGGTGGGCAAAAGTAGGTTAATAATAATAATAAATAATACAATAGTTAATAAGTAAATATTAACATAAGAATAAACTCTGTGTTTCATGTACTCACAAGCGTAAGCCTACTTTAGCCCACCCCTGTACTGTGAGACTTTTTATATTGGTTAACGCATCTATGTTCACAAGGGATATTAGCCTGCAGTTTTCTTTTCTTGTAATGTCTTTATCTGGTTGGGGGTATCAGAATCATGGTGCCTGTATAGAGTGAGTTTGGAAGCATTTCCTCCACTTAAATATTCTGGAAGGAATGGGTGTTATAAACTGAATTGTGTCCTCTAGAAATTCATATATGGTAGCCCCAACCCCTGGTGTCTCAAGTATTTGGAGATAGGGCTTTAAAGAGGTGAGTAGCTTAAAATGAAATGATTGGCCTGAGTCCTAATCTAATCTGCCTGGTGTCTTTATAAGAGGAAATGTAGGCTCACAAAGAGACAAGAACAGTGTGTGTGCACAGAAGAGAGACCGCGTGAGGGCAGCGAGAAAGTGGCCATCAGCAAGCCAAGCAGAGAGGCCTCAAACGAAGCCAAACCTGCTAACAACTTGATGTTCGACTTCTAACCTCCAGAACTGTGAGAAAATAAATGCCTATATTGTTTAAGCTGCGCAGTGTATGGAATATTGTTATGGCAGCCCTAGCAGTTTAATTCAGTTGGTATTATTTATTCCCTAGCTCTTGGGTTGACTTCACCGGTGAAGTCACCAGGACCTGGAGTTTATTTATGAGAAGTTTTTAAAAGATATATTCAATTTCTTTAATAGATATAGAGCTATTTCCAGGTGAGTGAGTTTATATCTTTCAAGGACACCGACCATTCCATCTTAGCTGCTGGTATTGTCTTACATTCATTTTAGAACAGAAAATTACAAGTAATAAAATAAAGCCACCAGTTATTCCACTGCCTAAAAAAACCCCATTATTAATGTTCTGCTGTAGATCCTTCCAGATAATTTTTATACATGTGCTCATCAACACCCTCAAGCACTCTACTTTTTGTTCTTACAAAATTGCTATTACCCTTCACATCCAGGGTTTTGTTTTTTTTGTATCATCATATTTTTAAAAACATGATTGTGAATATATGGTTAATAACTTGCTTAACTAACCCCCTAGCTTAAGTTGCTCCTGATTTGGGGGATGCATCATATCAAACTCCACAGTCAACATCTTTCTCATCTGTCTCTGGGAATAACTCAGGTTGGCATCTTGGTTTACAGTTCCAGAGTGGAATTACTGGGCTGACCAGTTTATTATTGACTTCTGGTACTGAGTACCTAGTGCTTGGTAGGGGGAGGGTCGGAGAGGGAAGAGCTCGACCCCCCCGCCCCCACCTCAGGGGCTTGCCCTCTGCAGACCAGCCCAGCCAGCACAACCAGTGGGAATGCCAGATGAGAATATGGCAACAGGGCTGTTTGGGGGTCCCCCACCCCTACTGTGGCCTCCTCGGCATAGATCTAAGTGGCTCTGGGTTACCTACGGGTCGGAGGCTGTATCTTTCATGTGTGGGCTATACTGGGCCTTCCTTCTTAGTTCTTCCTCCTTTGGAGTGTTGTGATATTATGCAATATTATTGCAAAAGTAACGTCGCATAATATTATGTGATATTATTATTGCAAAACTGAAGCAAAAACGGAACCAAGCTTTGTGCAGACAAGTGAAGGCAGGGGCCAGTCTTTTCCTCCCGCCGTTTTCGGTCCTCAGGGAGCACCCAGACTGACGAGGCAGGTCCTATCCCCGGGGAGTCCTCGGGCTTTGGAGGAACTACAGGCCCCTGTTTCCAGGATGCCCAGTCTCAGTGGAGTGTCAAGATTCACACACCAAAACACGCCCAGGTACCTACCTGCGAAGGAATGTATAAGCAAGGGCAAATGAATGCCTTCCCATGGAGGCATGTGTGATTAGATGCAGCGGAGTTTTTCTAGAACTTCTGAGAAGGAGAAGGACCTGGACCCATGAGAGGAAGTTGAGCAGAGGAAGTATGGGGATGGGAGGAAGGGGGAGTGACATGTGGCATCAGCTGGCCAGCTGGTGCAGTAGAGCCCCAAGTAGGAAGAGAAGGCCCAGGGGATCTCTTCAGTCCCTTGTCAGCAACTTTGGGGACATTAGGAGAAAAGGGCCAATGTGAAGGTGGGGGATCATTTGGACTTTTAATTCCCCCTCCCCATCCCTTGTTCCCCTCCCCACCACTCCTGTTCACCTCAAGGCTGGAGAAGGAGCCTCGGCCGGCAACACTCAGCTCCTTCCCTGAGCACCTACCCCATGCCCACGCGGCACACCACCACCACCCGCCCGCACAGCCCTCCTTTGGTGAAGCCTGGTGACAGCTGAGGGCACAGAGGCCAGGGTCTCAGAGCCATGCTGTGGGGATGCTGGGCTTGGATCCCCATCGGTGGGACTGCGCCAGCCTCTGGGGGGCTCCCCAAGCTCCAGGCCCCTCTGTTTCTCTCCTGACTGTCCTTTCCCCATGCATGCCACCCCTAACAAAGGCACAGGGCACCAACTCCCAGGCCACGAGGCTCTCAACCAGAGGCGATGGAGCCTGCTAGGGCTCATCGGTGATGTCTGGAGACATTGGTTGTCAGACTTGGTGGGGAGGGGTTCCCACCAGATCTAGCGTGGAGGTCAGGGATCTGCTCAGCATGAGGGGCATGGGGCCGCATGCCAGTGGTGCGGGATGGGCAAGCCCTGCTCCGGGTCGGGCAGGCTCACCCTTTCACATGCGAGTCGGGGGCATCCTGCCAGATACATGTGCCTGTGCCCCTCCTGTCTGAGCCAGACGTGGGCACCCACATGCTTGCAGATGTGGAGGGAAGTCTTACGGACTGACCGCGTCTAGCCAGACGGAGACCCTCACAAGGATTCTCTCCTCAACCAAATTCCACTCGGGCTCCCCATCCGACGAGGCCTTGACTTTCGGGCTTCCATGTTCATCTTTGTATCGTCCGATTTTAGGAAGAATCCTGTTAAGCTAGTTCGGCCAGAATCTCTGTCCTCAATTCCTGATCATCTGCAACATTGATGCGATGGGGCTCGGCCTCCCACTTCTCCCCCCGTGATGATGTCCGATCGCCCGGGCCTGCCTTCGGCCAGCATCCCCCTAACCCCTGGGGTTTCCTCTTAGCATTTTCCATCCACTGACCCCCTCCCCACCTCCTCCTTGTCTATAAATTCCTACTTCTCCTTATATTTGGAGTTGAGTTCAAAGGCAAGACCCCATTGCAGTTGTCCCTAAACCTATTGCAATGGCCTCCCCTCGAGTAAAGTCTGACCCACTGTCCTTTAGCAAGTGTCATTGAATAATTTTAACATCTTTTTCAGACGGAAATAGAGAGGACTCTGGACTAATTTTCTTTCAGATGCATGGGCAGGGGCCAACTCCTGGTCAGGTGCTTAACCCCACACCCTCTGCAGGCCAGAGCACCCCCAGGTGGGGACTTTATCAGGCATCTGTGGGCAGGGCGGTGGCAGTGGTGGTGGGAGGGAGGAGGTGGAGCCTCCTATTTCTAGGGCATGTGTCACTGGCCTCCTGCCCAGGGGCACTGCCCTGGCACTACCCTGCCAGTGTAGGTGGCAGCGAGAAGCTGGGGCCTACTCTCCAGAGCCTTTGGAGCAGATCTCAGACCTTTGGAGCCTTATGTCGCTGGCCCCCCAGAACCCAGGACATGGAAGATGGGGCGCAGGCCAACCCCAAAGGGTTCAGGAAGAAGGTGCTGGTTAGAAACCCCTCTGGGTGGAGAGGTTCAAATCTCAGGGCCTCTTTTTCTTCGAGAACCTCCAGGTACGTACCTGCTCCCCTGGGATGGAGCCCTCTAAGGAGAGCAACGGGGATGGGGGTGGGGAATTGGCTCCTTGAACCCGTTTCTCTGGGAAGGAGAGCTCTGAGTCTCTGAGTGATGGCTGAGAAATGTCACTGCACTGTCAGCACTAGAAGGGCCTTACAGACCACCTAGTCAATCCTCATGAGATAACTGAAGCCCAGAGAGGCTAAGAGGTCTATCCAAGGTCACACAGCATTTTAGAAGCAGAGCTGGGACTAGAACCCAAAGACCCAGGTCTCTTGGCCCCAAGTGCAAGACCCAGCCACCAGGTTGGGTCATGCGACTTTTTGGTGCAAATATGCAAAGGGGATGGGTTCTGACCCCCATAAGGCAGTGGGCTGCCTGTCTTGAAAGCTGATTCCTGCTCTGGGCAGAAGGGGAGAAGACTCCCTCTGCTTCCTGGCACTGCCATTCTGGGGGCTGTGCCTCCAGGAGGTGCAGGGTGGGTAGGAGATGCTCAGATCTTCCTGGAGGTGCTAATCACAGGGACGGGGCAACAGGAACCAGGACTCAGTGTCATCAGGGTCATCAAGGGACAGCACTGAGAGCATCTGTCATGATAACGAGACCCAGGAGGGAGCCGCAGGCCTGGAATTGCAGGAAGGTGGGACGGCCCCACTCAGGACCTGGGTTTTCTTCCTCTCTCAGGTCCAGCCTGGCCATGAAGCTCTTCACCATCGGCATCCTGGCCGGCAGCAGTGAGTAAAGGCTCCGGGGAGACGCCTCCTTCTCCCCAGCCCCAGGCTCTCCCCCTTGACCTTGGGCTTCGTGGTTCTCCATCCACTGACCGGCAGCAAGCTCTTGGGCCTGTCCTTTGTCTCTCTTGGCCTCCAATGACCCGCTCTGCCCCTGTCAGGCTTCACCCTCTCTCTGGGGCTCTTAATTCCTCTACCACCTGTAAACATGCCACGAGCAGCTGGCATTTACAAGCCTCAAGAGGCAGCGCCCAGAGTTGAGCAAGCATCGTAAAGTGGCGATGTTTGCTGGGCGTCTGGGCACCGAGGCAAACCTAGGCGTTTGTATACATAGGAGTGTGTGTTTGTGTACTTAGGAGTGTGTATTTGTGTACACGTGTACATGTAGACAAGCTGATAGTGCGTGGATAGACACTGTCTAAGTGTGTGTGATGACCCTGTATATAACACTTCAGTAGAATGTGTGAGTGTGTGTGAACTGAGTTGTGTGTGTCCAGAGGGTGTGTATGAACATGGAGTGCGTACGTCTGTGTGATGTACGCAGAGCAGTGGTGTCTGTGGGAGCATATAAAAAGAAGATGCGGCAGGTCTGGGGACTCCTTAGCCAGGGTGGTGACCTTGGGTGTATGGATTGGCGACAGCTGAGGCCTCTGACACAAATCGACCTTCACACATCCAGGTGTTCCTGTGGCAGGTGCCTGAGGTTGATGGAAAATGGACTGAACCTCTCCCTGGCTTTCCACCCAGGCTGTGACCCATCTCCTTGACACAGCCAGCTTTGAGGACAAGAAATACCGGAAAACAAAATAAGGCTAAATGGGGTTGGACATGAGAGACTGTAGGTTGCATTCAGGCAAAGTAACCTGTTATTTAGAAAATACATGCTTGAGTTCAGCCTCAGCCCCTGGCCAGAGACAGAGCCTTCAGCCTGGCTGAATGAAGGCTCTACGTCTTCCACTCGGAGCGTGAATGATGACATGGCCCCGCTGCAGGCCACGGATTCCACTCTGGGTGCTGTCTGGGAGTGTATTTGTGAGGTGTGAGTGTGTGTATGAGTGTGAGATGCCTGAGTTGTGCCTGAGTGTGTGAGGTGTTTGTGAGTGAGCGTGCATATGTGTGTGTGACGTTGACGACTATGAGGGTGGTGCATCTGGGTGTGAGACGTGTGCATGAAGCACACATGGGTGCGTGTTTGCATGTCGGTGTGTGTACAAGTGTGCGGTTGTGAAGGAGAGGATAAAGTGGGTGTGTTTGTGTCTGTGTGTGTCTCTGTGAGTGTCCACCTTATGTGTGGACAGCTGAGTTTCTTATTCTTTTTCTCTTATGTGGTGTACCCTGGGGATGAAAGCTGCACCTCTCCCCACTCCCCACAGGGGTTAACAGCTAGAGGGTGGGCGGGGGTAGGAGGCAGGGGCTTTCAGGCTGGGGGAGCGAGAAGGCCAGGACTGTAAGGGGCTCTGCACAGGACGCCCTGCAGGCGAATGTTATTGGCTGTCGTCAGATTTAGGAATTGAGGTCAGAGGTTACTCAACCTGCCCAGAGTCTCACAGTGTTAATGGAGAAACCCGTTTGCAAACCTACCCCGTCTGACTCCAAAGCTGAGGGGCACACACATTTTTCTCCTGCACCAAGAAGCCAGCAGAGGGGAGGTGGGGAAGGGGGAGGGGGAACTAATGTTCCCAGGCACCTTTCCGGGCCTTTCAACAGCCACTGCCACCAAATCTCTGTGCAGCTCAGGAAACAGGCTCAGGCCCACAGGACGCAGGTTCCTCTCTCTCCCTGCCCGGGACCCCAGTGTAGACATTGTCGTGGCTCTGAACCATCCTCTTCAAGTCACCTGTCATTTCTCCCCACTCCCTCCCCATGTCCTCTCTTGTTCGCTCTTTATTCTCTGTAATGATGAAAATCACAGAGCCAGTCCATACACAGGGACACCCAGGTGGAGCAAGATTCCCACCACGAACCCACTGAGGGGGAGGGCAGGTTCGGCCCAGGAGATGGCGGGCCCTGTGGAGGGAATGAGCGTGTGGCCCCAGGGATCCCAGGAGGTCCGTACCATTGTGCCCATTCTACAGATGGGAAAACGGAGCTCCACGGAGCTGTAGTTATGGGCCCAGTCTGTCCGACTCCAAAGTCTGCGATTGTCCCACTAAGGCACATTGAGGTGGTGAGATCCCCGTCACTAGCGATGTGGGACAACCACCACTCAAGAAGCAAGTAATCGCAGCCTTTGGGATTCCATCCAACATCCAGTTTCTGAAATTCTTGACTCCTCCCCCTCCTGGTACATTCCCTATTTCAGGCTGTAGAGCAGGGTGGGGAACGTGGAGAGCATAGGGGCAGAGTGCTGAGCTGGGTGGGCACCTAACCCTGGGCCCAGCTGGAAGAGCCAGGGTAGAGGTGGCAGGCAGGAGCTGCGCTGCTTGGTGGTGGCATCAGAGCTCTGGGGCACACCAACCTGGGGTCATGTCTGGGCTCTGCCACTGTCAGGCTGTATGACCTTCACAGTTCTGAGGCTTAGTTTGCTCATCCATAAAATGGGCATAGAGCAGATCTCCTGCCTGCGTTGGGGTGTCGGGGGGCAGCCTCACCCAGGTGAGGACCGAAGTGGCGGGCGTGGCGTTGACTCCGGGGTGAGCCTGGAGATGATGCGGAGGCAGCACAGGCCAGAAGCCCAGCAGGTAGGGCAGCTGGGAGGACAGACTGTGTCACTGGGTGGGCTGGCTGCCAGATGCCAGGAAGCTGATTTTGCTGGTACAGGAAGGGTCACTGCGCTATTGCTTCCTGTGAGACACTGACAGAGAGAAAGGAGTGTGTGTGTGTGAGTGTGTGTGTGTGTGCATGTTTGTCTTCACTGAATAACCAGGGCACCCAGTTGTCTCTGGGTTTATCCCGAGAGGCACCAGCTCCTGCTGGGGGCATAGGCGCCAGGCCAAGCCAGGAGGGCCCAGAAGCAAACCCTGGTATTCGGAAGAGCACATCCATGTGCGAAGCCCCTTACTGTCCTCTCAGGGCAATGGAGCTTTGGACTCCCACTGCCTGGGTCCCAATTTTGTCTCCACTGCTTTTCCGTGCGCTCCTGGGTGAGTTACTAAGTGCTCTGGACCTCAGGGTCCTCATCTGTAAAATGGGACAGCTACACCGCAGTAGCCCCTTGTAGGGCCACAGTGAGCACTCGATGGGCTAATGCCCAGGAAGGGGCCCGGGACAGCGCCTGGCGCGGAGAAGACCTCGGCATCATAGGAACAATTGTCATTTTCTAAGGGCCATAGGGCTTAATGTCAGAGTGTGGGCAATGCATGTTCCCAGTGCTTTGTGCGTGGCTTCCTTCCTCCTGCTCTGCCTGCCCGCTGGCCCCCATCCCCCGGCCCTGGGCGTGGGGAAGACAGCCGGTCCCACGGGGCAGGCTGCTCACAGCATCCCCTTGGCTCTCTCGCAGTCCTGCCTGCCGCACACAGCAGCCTGTTCAACCTGAAGTCCATGGTGGAAGCCATCACAGGGAAAAATGCCATCCTGTCCTTCGTGGGCTACGGCTGCTACTGCGGGCTGGGGGGTGGTGGCCAGCCCATGGATGACGTGGACTGGTAGGTTCCAGCATGCCTGGGCTGCCGTCAGAACTGGGTGGGTGCCCAGTAGGTGAGACTGATTTGCACCTTCGAAAGGTGGGAGAGGGCCCTTTCCCCAAAGGATGAGGCTTGTCTGGTGAGTTAGTGATGATGAGCCTGACCCCTGACCCATGTCCTCCCCGACTATCTCGGACAATCTGTATTGTCCGCCTCCCAGGTCTTGGGCGTGGCGGCATCTGAGCTCCCTCTCTTGCCAGGAAAGAACTTTTGATCTGTCCCAAATCCACAAGAGTAGCAGTCCTACGGCTCATGCCTGACAGAGGCGAGGGCTGTGACCCCCGCCGCCTTTGGACTGCAGGCTGTGGAGGACAGGGCTGTGCCTCCTTTCTTCATCAGACAGGGTGGGGTAGCAGGGTGGTTCCCAGAAGCCACCACCTGGCTTATCGTCTGCTCCTATCTCTCCCGAAGCAGGCAGCACCAAGTCTGGTATCACTGGGAGCTTAATAAATACACATTGACTCCTTGTTTTCCCTCCACCAGAGAGGGCAGGAACAGCCACACCACATTTGCTTCCTGTTCCCTGCCCACCGCTCCCCCCAATCCCCACTCGACCTTGCAGACCTTTGTCTTTCCTGGCCGTCACTGACAGCCAGGTATGGCCTCTGCGTATGGTCAGTCTCCAACCCCAACTCTCCCTTCCACCCTGATGACGTGCTGGACCGCCTGACCCTTCCCACAGCTGCAGCCAGGGCTCCAAGGGGGAATGTGGGAGCCCTGGGCACAGGACAGAAAGGCAGATTTGAGGACAAGAACCTAGGGCACTGGCCGGCTCTGCCTGGCTGTGTGAGCTCAGACAAGTAACTACCCCTCTCTGGGCCTCAGTCGGAAGGTCTTAACCAGTGAGGAAATGGAGCAGATGATCAGAGTCTCTGCGAGTGGGAGATGGGCCAAGCCTGGCTATGCGGGTGTGCTCTCCTCTGCCTGCCCCCAGGTGCTGCCATGCCCATGACTGCTGCTACCAGAAGCTCTTTGACCAGGGCTGCCACACCTACGTGGATCACTATGAATACACCATCGAGAATAACGCTACGATTATCTGCAGTGAGTCCCTCCCCTGATGTCTGCCCGCAGCCTGTGCTGGGGCCCTGAGCACGGTCGCCAGGTGAAACACAGGACGCCCAGTTACATTTGAATTTCAGATCAACCACGAAACATGTTTACACATAAATATATCCTAAATATTGCATGGGTTCTAATTAATGCTAAAAATTAAATGTTAGCATAAAATCAATTAGTGTTAGTACAGAATTAAGATTTGCATAAGTATGTTCCATGCAATATTTGGGGCATGCTTATGCTAAAAATATTTGTCTGAAATTCCAATGGACCGGGACTCTTTGTTTTGTTTGTTTGCTTGGTAAATCTAACAGCCCTCCCTGTGGCGCTGGCAGGCTTCCCTGGTATGTTCTAATCTCCAAGCCTGAATCGGTCCCTGGTAGGGAGTGATTCTGATTCAGTGGGTCTGGGTGGGGCCAGGAATCTCTGTTGTTAACCAGGTCCTCAGGTGATTATGAGGCTTTGTGACATGCTAGTCTGGGACTCAGGGGACGTGGGTTTAACCTGGATTCTGCCCGCATCTCCTTGTCATGTAGCCCTGGGCAGGGCCCTTCCCTACCTGTTTCAGTCTTTCCATCGGTACATGAAGGGGTGTGGACCAGAAAAGACTGGTTCCCTTCCAATTCCGTCACTGGGACCTCACCAGAAGGTGGCCCCATCCCAGGACGCTCAGTGTTTCCAGAATTCAAGCTGTTGGAGCCAGGCCGGGTGGAGTTCCCCGCTTTGCCGTGGACCCTCCGTGGCATTTCCCCAGCAGCGGGGTATGGCATCCAAGCTGATGGCCCAGGTATCCCTGCCCTGCCTCCCCTTCATGCCCTGCCTGGGGCTGCCCCCTGGTCCAGTGCGGCGGGCAGCCTGGGGCCCCCTTAGTTTTCTGTCTTAACGAGGCTCTGCTCCTTGTCCCTCTCTAACAGCTTACCAGCAACCCAACTTTGCAGAGAAACTCAAATCTCCTGTTCTCTGGGAAAGAGTCTGGGGGGAACTGGCACACCTGGGGCCCTGGGGAGCTCAGGGCTCTGTGTCCCTCCTAGTCTGCTGTTCAAACGTCGGGGGCAGGGGCTGGCTTGAGCGAGGGGGTGTCCCTCCATTAAAACCCAAGCAGTGGTTTCCACGATGGCTTCTGGGATTCCTGGGGGCCGGGGTCAGCTGTTGTGAGAGGTGATGGTGGCGGAGGGGGATGGCCCTTGAGTGGCCCAGCTGGCTCTTTAACGTATATTACAGCTTGAGAGGCTTCTCTTTCCGCAATCGCTGTATCAGCTTTCTGCCAAGAGTTTCATTTGGTTGAAGTATTTGCAAACCATTGGCTAGTGGGTGGCTCCCAAAGGGTGCTCCCCAGCCTGCGGCCTCAGCTTTTACCCAGACACTGGCTAGAAACGCAGACCATCAGGGCCCACCCTGACCTACTGAATCTGAAGCTCCAGGGCCGGGGTGGGCAGTCTGGTTAACAAGCCTTCCAGTTGATTCTAATGCACACCCAAGGCTGGGAACTATGGGGGTAAATGATTTCAGGAGGCTAATATTACCAACACAACGATAGCAGCTGCTGCTGTGTACTAAGCATTTGCTCCGTGGGAGGCACTGGGGTTTGCCCGTTTCAAGTGTTTTCCTCACTGGACCCTTACCACGAGCCCCCTCCGGGGCGGGTGCTCTGTGATTCTGTGATTGGAGAGAGGAGGCCTGGGGTGGTAGAAAGTAACGAGCGTGGGGGCGGGGAGTTCTGATGCCTGAGTTCCTGTCCCAGCTCTGCCTTGGGTTTGCCAGGTCACTTAGGTAAACCTGTTCCCCTTCTGGGCCTCGGTTTCTCAAAAATGCAATGACATGCTGGACTCGAATGGGTCTCCGAGCCTAGCACACATCAGAGCCACATGGGGGGCTGGTAACACAGGCTGTGGCCCGGCCCAGAGGTTCGCGGCCCGCAGGCCTGGGGTGGGCCAGCCAGTGGTTGCCGGCGAGGCTGGCCCTGGGACCACTGGACCCTCAGAGTGCATGCACTCCCCTCCCCCTAGGAGATCTCAACTGGACGGACTGCGACAGGCAGACCTGCGAGTGTGACAAAAGCGTGGCTCTCTGCTTCCAGAAGCATAAGTACAATGAGAAGCATCGCAACTACCTCAATATCTACTGCCAGGGCACCACTCCCAACTGCAGCATCTATGAGCAGCCCCGGGGGAGCCTCACCTCCTCGGCACCCCCTGCACCCTGCCGCTCCCCCTCCTCGACACCCCCTGCACCCTGCCGCTCCCCCTCCTCGGCACCCCCTGCACCCTGTGGTCCCACCTCCCCGGCACCCCCTGCGCTACCCTAGCAGAGAAGAGGGGTGGCAGTTCCTACTCTGGGGACAAGACACATGGAGCAAGTAGAGGTGGAGATGGATCCAGAGCCTGCGGGCTACCCTGCCACCTCCT